>JAXGGA010007935.1:0-59733 GCA_038373865.1 Uloborus plumipes
CATAAATGCCATGAAAATGGCATCATGCAACAGAATGTGTGAACTTCAACCTTTTAAATTTTATGTTGAAGTGACAGGAAAACTAAACAGTATTAAATTTATCCTCAAAGTCTTATTCTGAAACGAAAATTTTCATAGTATCAAAATGTTTTCTCTCACGATGAGTTTTTTTTAAACCAAGTAGATTTTTTAACTCAAAGTATGGATATTAAAAGCTCTTTAATGAATATTTATAGTTTGCTATAGTTTTTATAGCTAGCTTTATTAATATTCTTCGAAAAAGACTTTTAAATATATTAATCCCAGAATAAATTGAATCCAAGCATTTTTAAAAGGAAGTAGATTTAATTTTACGTTCATTGTAAAACTACTTATGTAAAATGTACTTAAAAAATCATGTATTAACACGATATTTTTTAGTTCCATCTTCATAATGAACGACAGATTGTATGTAAAAAGAAAATTTTGGATTGAGGAAAAATGGAAGGGCAAATTACATTTTTTACTTTCAAATTTTTGCTTTGAAACTTTATAAGAAAATTTTAAGCCTTTCTTAAATGTGTAGGAGAAGCTTTTCTTTCCCTATACTATGATTTCAAAGAATCCCTCTACCCCCTCCCCCCCCCCAACCCCATTGATTCCTTTAATGGCAGTAGGTTTAGCAATATATTCAAAGAGGGAATTTTTAGCAATGAGCTTTCAGAAAACAGTAAAATCGTTTTTTTTCAATAGAACTATTTGATGAAATGGAGTTTAACTAAGGTCCGGGTGTTATTGAGATTAATAATGAGCTTTCATGGATAAAAAAGCGATAACTCAATAAACTAACAATTTTTTTACACCTTTTTAATTGTAATTAAGGATTCTCTCTTATTACGTGTAAAAATCTTTTTAGAGGCTTACGTGTAGTTTTATCACCCCTCCGTGCTAAGATAAGATTGGAAAAAGTAGAAGCAGTATTACGTTTCAATAATTACCGATCTTCCAATTGGTAAACCCTTCAGTGAAATTCAAGGAAAAGATAGAAACCTTATCAAATAATAATTTTTACAAAGCTTTAATTGTATTTAATTAAAATTTTTAATTATGTGTACAATATCATTTAATCTGCTTACAACTTGTTTTGATGTTTAAAAAGTAAATTTTTTTGAATTAATCAGGATTCTTTACTTAGGAGTTTACCCTAAGTTCACCTTCCCATGATTTTTGAAAACCGTTGCTACTTACCACGAACCCAGTAATCCTATAGAATCCATTCCAGCAAGCCATGTCTGCTTGCAGGTTCTGCTTGGTAAAGGATGTCCTGTTTCTACAAGACGTTCGCTTATATAGGTGACCCTTTCACCAGACGAGTTCATCTTTTTCTTGATTGACACCCATCAGCAAGTTGTCCTTCCTTTCGAATATTCGAAGCATTCGGGCGGGTCCAGTGCGCGAGAAAATGTCCACATACAAGAGGGCCCTTGTTATTCAGATTGTATGCAAATGGACTCGAGGAAAGCAGTGTACGGATGGCCTGGCACCAGACCTTGATTGTGGCCTCATAGTTCCGTTAGTTAGATGGGTCCGGTGCTGGAACTTTTTGGAAACATAGAAATATAGAAATATATAACATAGAAATATGTTCACACGTCATTGTTTTTTTTTTTTTTTTTGATTACCATTGCTTGTTTTGATCTTCTTTCAAACTTATGTTTGTTTCTCTATGAGAAATTGACCGAGAATGGAGTTCACTGCTTTAATTTTGACAAAATATTGTGATGGATTTGCCTTTCATTGCTGTTTCATCGCTTAAAATTGTCAAAAGTTTCATCTTAGCCCACCTAGATTATCTTTTTTTTGGGGGGGGGGGGGGGGGTTTGAATTCAAGTTTGAGACAGAAATTCGTTGATGATCTGATTTCAGTGCTGAAGTTTCGGGAAATAGTGGACTGTATTCGTACTTCAATACTATTTCATCATTTTAAAAGGTAAAAAGATTCATCTTAACCCTTTAATGATAGTTTTTCTTTCATTCTTTCTTTTTACTCTCTTTTTTTTTAAAAACATTCTTGCTCAAATCTGCTCCAGTAATTTGCAGATGAGCTGAATCCGGTTTTGGAATTTTTTTAGAAAAAAAAAAGTCATACTACATTGTTGCGCCTTTGCATCATTTGAAACAGGAAAATGTCATCTTAATCCTTTTATTATCATTGCTGGTTTTGATCTTCTTTTAAACTAATTTAGGGAGAAGGGAGTCCGCTGCTGAAATTTTTCTAGAATATTGGAATATATGTGCCTTTCATTGATATCTCGTTGTTTAAAACTGTAAAAAATGTTGTCTTAGCCTGTAAATTGTCGTTTTTTTGCTTTGGAATTCTTTTTTAAACCAGCGCCGGAAATTTGTTGGTGAGCTGAAACCGGTGTTGGTAGTTTCCAAAACAGAGGATTATATTTGCACTTTATTACGATTTCAACATATTAATAACAAAAAGTACCTTCTTAACCCCTTGATTATCATTTTTTCCCTGGATTCGTACTTAAATCTAAGATCAGATACATTTCTGCTTTGCATTTAACGGATACTTTACTAAGTTAAGTTGGGCGCACCAAAATATTAAAATATACAATTGAAGGGCCAGGGGGAAAAAGATGAAAGTGACCAAAAAGCGATTTTGAGAAAAACGAAGAACAAAGTTTGATTTCTCGTAGCTACTTATGTAGTTTTTCGAGTTTTCATGCACATTTCGGTCGCTTCTCATCTTGTTTCCCCCTGGCTCTTCAATTTATAGTCTAGAAAAAACAACATTATTTAGCAATTTCTTTAATTTTAGCGTAGATTGTATTTAACCAACAGTTTACCTTAATTGAGTGACCGAAATATCTTTATTTCGGACATCAGGAGATTTTTTTTTGAAAAAACCGGTTTTTTAAAAAATGTCTCGTATGCTTCATCATGGTTTTGTGTAAAATGATATTCTAATAAAATCATTTTTGTAAATAGGCAGCATATATCCTTGGTAAGATTCATGCACGGAGTCTATGGCATATATTCTTGGTAAGATTCATGCACGGAGTCTATGGCATATATTCTTGGTAAGATTCATGCACGGAGTCTATGGCATGTATTCTTGGTAAGATTCATGCACGGAGTATATGGCATATATTCTTGGTAAGATTCATGCACCTGCCTTGGTAGTGTTAAACTAACCTCCACACTTTACACATTATAGGACTACTTCTTTACATCGATTGGAGTATCTAAATGAGAAAAGAAAACTCGAAGTCAATGTAACTGAATTCGAGAAAAAAATGAAAATGAAAATCTTCTCTATCAGTAAAGTTAATTTTTCAAGTAGTATTTTGAACGACTGCTGATTGTTAAACATGGTAATTGTCAAAATACTAGTAATTTGAGGTAGGCGTTTTCTTTAGTGTGAAAATAAAAAATCAGTTTTCTGTTTGAAATGTTTATATTTTCCAAACAAATAATTACTTATAAAGAAGCAATTGCCACAAAACTTTAAGAGTTTCTAAAAGGTAAGTAATAGTTATCGTACTCATGCTTTATCAAGCAATTGTTACCTTGTTTCTTTTTCGCTTTTAAAAATATTATATTTTAATGTTTTTATTTATTTTTTGTTTTCTTTACTCATTGAGTACAGATGATTTGAGTAATATTACAAATAATAGTATAAAAAAAAAAGAAAAAGAGAAAAGTAAAATAACACAAAGAAACAACAAAAAAAAAAAAAAAGAGAAAACATGATCTGTGAATAATTATTAAAAAACTGATAATTTGAAGGAAAAACACAATAAAATAAACGTTTTTTATTTCAAATACATAATTTTGTTAACTGCGTTATCTTCACGGAATAAAATCGGAATATACGAATTACACTTCCCGGTACGTAGTTATTTCTCTTTTTTTTATCATCTCTTATTTCAGTAGCTTTCTTAGAGGTAATGTTCCGCTAGCTTCCAAGTTCAGTGTTAAGTCTTAGCGATGCAGATCAAAGGTTTTATGAGCTTAGAACTTTTCTCCAACAAATGTAAGTTTTATTTTTGACGATTCAATGCTTCCGCAATAAAATGCTTCAGGAACAGAACTTTGTTTCTAAGATTGTAAACAATGTTCTAAGATTTATGTTGAAAACATCTGTACAGAATTGGTGAATTAGAAGTACAAAAATTTTTTTTAATGAAATAATTTTGTGTTTAAGACTTTTTTTTGAGGGGGGGGGGACTGGAGCATGTCGTTTTATGGTACTCACGAAAAGTTTTGCCTGAATATAGTAACTTATAGCAAAGTATTTTTTGGTTTTTGAATTTTAAAATAAACAAATAAATATAAATAAGTAAAATTAAATAAAAAGGTTTGAACATTTATCGTTTTTCCCATTTTACAAATCTTTGTATCTCTACCATATTCAATCGATGTTATAGATACTGAGATAGTATCGAAAAAGCAGCATAAATATCTAGAGCATCAAATGACTAAGGCAGCGTTTCTTAAATTGTGTTCAGAAGAACCCCAGATTTTCTTAGAGATTACTCAAGGGTTTCACGAAACGTGCACTTTTTTCTTCAACACGTCAGTTTATCACTTAAAAAATAGGGTTTGAAGAATGCGTTTAATCAGTATCATTCAAATTAATAGCACAGAACATCTTAAAATGAATATTGGATAAAAAGGCCTTTTATTGTCAATGCATGGCGTTCAATTATGTATCCATACAAAATTGTGACTACTACTGTCTAATCTTTTATCGTAAAACCTTCCTCACATTTATTTGCGCATGCCTGAGGTCTCTTCGAATTTTCTCAAAATAGCGGGGAAATGCGAAGTAACATTCAAGAAGCGAAAGCACCGGCAAGTACGTCTCCTTATCCTATCACCCCTTTTTTAAATGGAAGTAATCGTGACTGCCAGGCGCGCAATATGCAGACAGACAGTACTGTTGAACTGCGTCAATACAAACTCCAATGGAACTTTAAAAGCAGTTCATCTAAGCTGTAGTTTGTCTTATTTGAAGAAATACACACTACAAACCATATGGCTTCTATCAGAAATGTTGTTCGCCTTAGCAGGAATTCGCTTTAAGAGTGTTCGAATTAACAGATTTTGACTGTATTTTATTGAATGGCACTTAAAATTTTCTTGCATCGTAAGTTTAAACTCGCATCATTTAGGATATTTGCTCAATTTAAATGATAAAGGTTCTCAATAATAACGAAATGAATTTTTTTTTTTTAATCATTCGCGACTTCGTATTCAATTGAGGTGTAACGGAAATATGACAGGGCAATGTGTCTGCCTGTCCCCATTCTCCAGTAATTTCTAAGGAAATACTCAGATTCGCACAAATATTCCTTTTTTGAAAATAAAGGCCTGAGTTAGAATGCCTGAATGCCAAGCTTTAGTTCTTGATTTGAGCATCCTTCTTTCCAATTTCAAATAGCAAAAAAAAAAAAAAAAAAGTAAATACGGTCTTGTTTAGAAACTTAACGATTCTTTATGAGAAGCATGTACAATGTTTTTTGTTTATTATTATTTTTTATTATTTTCCTATTTTAAGGGTATTTTTTAATTAGTTCAAAAAAAAATTAAAATTAAAATTAACATTTACGCTCAAAAAAAACTTCGAAACTTCATAATTATGTTTAAATAGAGTAACCGGTAGCACCGGTTGCAACTTAACTGGTTGCTCAATTTGAGTCTAACCTTTATCTAAAAATATAACAAGATGAAATAATCCATGCAATA
This sequence comes from Uloborus plumipes, assembly GCA_038373865.1. Lineage (NCBI taxonomy): Eukaryota > Metazoa > Arthropoda > Arachnida > Araneae > Uloboridae > Uloborus > Uloborus plumipes. The sequence continues at coordinate 5,746 of JAXGGA010007935.1, forward strand.
TACTGCCGTGGGCAGGTAAAGGGCAGTAACTGCAAATTTTTATATTTTAATTTTTTGTATTTTTGAAATCTATGTTACATTAGTTTTATGATACAAACATCTTTTTTTGGTTTCCGATGAAAAAAAACTTTTTTAATCAATGATAATTAGCAGTAAGGGGCCTGCTCCACATTGACGTAAAGCAGAAAAATAAAGCAGAAACTTAAAATGGATTAAATGGTATTCCTATGGAAAGTACCCGGATTTTCGGTTTCTGCCTTCGGTTTCGGTCGCATTTTCTGCTGATGTGGAGTAGGGCCTTAACCCTACACTGCATAGCGTTGCCAATTGGATACATGGACTATTTCTCCTTATGACCCTACATAAGGCAACTCAAGCATAAAAAGCAAGTATTAGGTATCTTTAAAGCAAATATAACCATCTATCTTCAAAATTACTTTTTTAAAAATGTGTTCGAATGTTTTTTTATTACACTTAAAAACATATATATGTTTTTCAAAGAACAAAAAATCATGCAGTGTAGGGTTAACTGCGTTTTTCGTTACTTTGGGCAGGTAAACGGCAGAATCTGCATGTCTGCAGGATGAACATAATATGAATCGCTGTGCAAACACTTGCATCAAGCCGCACAAACCGTTTTCCTTTGTACCTAAACAAGGCAAAAGTAAGGGTGCCCTAATGGGAGGTCACGGGAGGTCATTGGTTGCATTTGAATGTTCCCAAGGGGGTGTTTTATTCCTTTTTGGGGTGAATCAGTGTTAATATCAATGCAGACTTTCGTGATATAAATTGGCGCTACCACTCGGCGATGTATCGCCAAGTTTTTGGTCGCCAACTTGGTGACATATCGTCAAATTGGCGACAAATTTGGTGCAAAAAAATATTTAATGAGTTAGGATTTAATTTAACGCTGTTGGCGACATTTTGCAAAAAATCCACTGAAAGATGCTAAAATCTGCGATATTTAGAAAATTAATCATTGTAAATCATTTTTTGCATTTATTCGTGGCAAATTAGTATGTAAAGGTTTGAAGTGTTATCTTGCTCACTTCAAGCACTATTTTAACACTTAAGGCATCTACTAAGAAATGTACACGTAAAAGGAAGTAGTGTGGGGTCCATACCCGATTTTTTTCTTTCAAACAAAGTTTCTCTCCACTAGTAGACGATATTTTTCACGATTTCATAGATACACAAGCAAAAGTTGGCAGACGACAAGCAAAAATGCTGCAATGAAATGATTTTATTTACATTGTTTTATTTTCTTTTAATTACAGTTGCTTTCATACTAACAGACGATAGTTTTTGCAATTTAATACCAAGCTGTTGCATTTTTAATGGCTCTACGAAAAAAAATCGTCAGCACAACAAGCATTTCAAGCGCTCTTTTTTTCAAAGGGATTTCTTGTTTTGATGCAAAGTACAAAGTATTAACTTATTTGTAGTTAATTTTAAAAAATCTGGTGTGAACTCCACACTACTTCCTTTTACGTTTAAATTCCATAATAAATACCTCAAGCGTTAAAATAGTGCATTAGAGTGAGCAAGGTAACAATTCAAACATTTACAGCCCCAGTTTGTCACGAATCAATGCAAAATAATGTTTTACAATGATTTATTTTCTAAATATCGCCGATTTTAACATGATTCAGTGAATTTTTCGCAAAATGTGCCCAATAGCGCCAAATTAAATCCAAAATAAAATAAAATTAAAAAAAAATCATTTTTTCGCCAAATTTGTCGCCAACTTGGCGGCAAACACTTGGTGACCGAAAACTTGGCGATATATCGCCAAGTGGTTGCACCAAATCATATCACTCAATCTGCATTGAAATTAACATTGATTTACCCCAAAAAGAGGTAAAAGATCCCCTTGGGAACATTCGAATGCAACCACAAGGGGAGGTGCACAACTAGACCCCTTCAGAGCCTGCACACCAAACTAGAAGCTTCTACGGCATCTAGTTTTTGAGTTTTGCCACATGCATACGCACATACATACGTACATACATACGCACATACATACGTACATACAGACGTCACGCGAAAACTCGTAGTAATTAATCGTGGCATGGACGAAAAGGATATTTCGGCTGTTATATGTTCATAGGTATACATGCACGTGCTGAGGGGTCAAAAAAGTCACTCAACATTTATTTGGAGGTGAGTAAAGAGATATTTTGGCCGAAATTTGAGTGAAATTTTTTCCCGATTACAATAATTCCTTTACTACGTAAAAAGAAGTAAAAATGGCTGAAGAATCTTCCAATTTTTTTCTTCATATTTTGCATAATACAATACAGTTTCATTTCATTTTGTTAGTATATTTCGTTCGATTATATTAAATCTATGTCAAGTGGATACACGGTATTTATGTATATTTTTAAATAAAACACCTCATTCACTATGCAATAATATGTTTCGTAATATCATACCTACTTCGCATGTTGTCGAATATGTAAGTACTGGACATTTAATAGCATACTGTGCAGTTACCGCCGACTGCCAGTCAATTCTGTATGACAATTACGATTGAAAAAGGCAGGTAATCAGCAGTACCTGCTTTACCACTCTCTGCGCTTGCAAAATCAAAATTCAATCTATTTCCCAAAAAAATGTATCGGTATAAACATATAGTACCGCCTATGTTCGAAGTTCAAAGTTTTATTGATGTTTGTGGGAAATCAAAAACGTATCATATACCACTAAGTCGGAACAACCGAGTTAGCGCTTGCATTCATACCTTAGCCCTGGCGCTTGCATTATTATACTTGTATTCATACCTTAGCCCTGGATTAGGGGCGGTAGCTTACTGCTTGATAAGCCTAAATAATTGGGTTTTTATTACTAAAAATTATAAAAAATAAGATGTTGAACATTTCTTACTTTACGGTTCCGTAAATTTCAAAAAACGTTTTCAACGAAAATAGAAATGCTATTCTTCCAGGCTTTCCATTCTCGAAAATTCAAGATTGATTCGCTGAAGTTGAATGAAGGGAATTGAAAGCACGTGAAATCTGCAAACAATTTAGTTTTGATTAAAGAACGTATAGGTTCTCTAGTTTTGATAAGTGCGACGTACAGGGTGTGTATTTTAACACTTTACCGACCGGTAGCGATTCGAACATCCTATGCCCTTTCACCGCCCGCTCAGCTGCAGATCGTCCAAGACACCGACTCGGTTTTGGCCTAGACTGACGCGCGGGGATATATGTGCATTTCTTAAACTCTGGTAAAATTGTACGCTTCGTGTTATTGTAGGGTAACAAAATTTAAGTCACCACAGATCGGTTCAAAGTCGATTAATCGACGCCCGGTCGGTAAGCGCCGGAGAGCAAACGTCGAATAATCGACGCCCGGTCGGTAAGCGCTGGGAACAAAACGTTGATTAATCGACGCCCGGTCGGTAAAGTGTTAAGTAATGAGAATATTTTTGTCCTGATGCGGCTGTAAGCCAGAGGGCGCTCCCACCGATTGGAGTCGATAGTAGGGCCTTCGACATTGATAATGCTCCACTCGGTAGTCGCATGCTGTCTTTGGCAGCAATGGCGTAGACGTCTTCAAAAAAGTTTGTGCAAGATCAAAATGCAACAAAGCGTTGAACAGCGTTACGCAATCAAATTTTGGTCTCGCCTTGGAAAATCTGGTGCATCAACTCTGGAAATGATTCAGCAAGCGTACGACAGGGAAAGCTCAAGTTTTAATGGCCCAAAATGCTTAAAGAAGACCATGAGGACGAGCCCCGTGCAGGTCGCCTGTCAACATCAAGAACCACAGAAAACGAGCAATATGTGCGAAATTTGCTGAACACGGACAGCCGTTTAAGTGTTCGCATGATCGCAGAACAGCTAGGAATGGATAAAATAGTTGTGCAAAAAATCATCAGTCATGGTATTGGAATGAGGAAGATATGCGCGCCAAACTCGGACCGAAAGTTTTAACGGACGTTCAAAAGCAAGGCCGTTTCAAAACATTTTCCTTAGTCTCCCTACCGCCCGACAATTCCCCAACAGTCTTTTCGTCTTCCCCAAAGTGAAAACCGCCCTCAAAGGGTGTCAATACGGGACCCTGTATAATGTCAAAAAGGCTTGCACGCATGCTCTGAAGGATGTTTCGGCTGGTGACTTCCAGGGTGCGCACAAAGTGCGGAAACATCGTCTGCAAAAGGATGTTGATGCTCAAAGAGCATATTTTGAAGACTACTAAAGTTTTATAGCGATATCTTTACTAAATTATTTTTTGTGGATTTATTCTCACTACTTAAAATGCACATTGCACACCCTGTATCTTCTTTTTCAGAATAAAGTTTTTGAATTCCAATTATAATCATGTTTGTTTTTGACAACGAGTAAAAGATAAAAATAAATCTTAAATAAAAGATAATTGTATTTTTAAACATCCGATAAAAATTAAGATCATTTTTACAATTTTATTTGATTTCTTTTTCGTATTTAAATAAGAAACTTAATTTTGATAGAATTTTTTGAAGCAACTCATTTGCGAAATTTTTTTCCCTTTACTTGTGCTCACTTACATATTCAAAAACAGTACCTGATTCGCTTACCTTCTCGTTTACAAAATTAATAGCTGAAATTTACTGAAAAGCAATGACGAACGTTTTGAGAATCAATTGGATATTGTTTCATTTTAACTTAATTGGTTTATTTTTTAAATCATACATAGATAGGTGCCAGTTCTACTTTCTAAAATAAAAAATATCTATATTTGAATCAAATTGGAGCTTGAGACAATCCACGGAGCAATATAGCTGCGGTTATAAAATCAAGTTTGACCTTCGGAAAAGTAGGTTTTGTTAGTTTTGGACGAACTTCTTACTTTACTATAAATACACGAAATGTACTATAACCCGTCTCTCTTTCGGAAACATTAAACTTAATATTCTACGTTTCCATATATGCTGCAAATTCCTTTCTTTTAGTTGAATTCTATTGAATTCATTGCTTTGCTGTATAGCAAATCAAGTAAAAAAGAGCGTGTTAACCTCTGCTGCTCAATTAATAACTTTTCTGAGTTTTTTTTTGAATTATGTTTAGCCTGAAATGTACTTGTAATTACATATCACAGGTCACACTTTCCGAGGGATTTAAAAAATATACGTTTTTATTTCGAGTTGATGCAAGGGTAACATTATTTATTCCTTGCTTAGATTATAAACATTCCCCGTTAAAGTAATCAGCTCAAATAATTGTGAAAAATCTGTCGCTGGCATATCTCATACCTCATTTTTTCTCCTACCTCAAGGGTGTGCTTTTGAGATTTTTGAACTTCAATGTTTCCATCGTTTATAAAAACTCTGATGTTTAATAATTTAATCATGTTGCAGTTGATTTAATCAGAATGGTATCCACGTGAACTGTCTATGTCAAAAAGGTTTTGATACTAAATACCTTTGAAAAAAAACTGATGTAAAATGATCTGTTATTTTAAGTACAAATAAAATAAATTGATTTGAAACATGTAAGCTCAAGATGTCACTATTTTGATATCAAATTCATAAACCGTTTCATGCAGCTCAAAACCGTTTAATAACTTAGGAACAACGAAAAAATGAAGTTTCTCTGCTACATCTTGATATGCTTTACACAGCCAATAATAAAACTTCCTCTTAAATTGGATATTCGAATTTTCGTAAGTTTCACGATAAATAACGTAAGTTCACTAAATCACTAACATTAGGAAAAATTCCGTTTTATAGAAAATCGAATTAGCTTTTTAAAGGAGAAAAATATTTTCTTTTTTATTGTGTTTCAAAGTAGTAAATTTATAGTAAACAAGTTATATTGTTCGTCGTTAAAAATATGCAGTCAATACAAAAAAAAAAAAATAAATAAATAAATAAATAAATAAATAAATAAATAAAAAAAAAAAAAAAAAACAGAACAAATGCAAGTACGAGATGAAAAGATTAAAATCTGAACTTGCTGGAACTTTTGCTTAATGTAACATGTGTTCTTAATGATTTGTTACGATTTTGTTCAAAGAAAAAATTACTCCTTTTTCAGAAGTTCCTTTTCACAGACATTATTGCATACTTACAACTGCTACCATCATTTTGCAAATGGTAGTAAAAAACATATTAAAGCTTAGTTTCTTCCACCATATTAAATAAAGTTATTGCAAAAGTAATAACAATTACGGAAAAAGTAAAGGAGAAAATTTTCCCTATTATAATTTTTATTTTTAACGCAGTAATTTTTGCGAAATTACTGCGAAATTACTTCTAGTTCATGCTGAATAATTTTCAAAACATAACAGAATAATAATAATAAATAGTAAGATTAAATTTAAAGTTAAGCTGATTTTTTAAGGGCATTCTACTTACAACACATGTCATCATAACATTACCAAATGAGTCGATAGAGTGGTGTAGGGGTTAAGAAGCTGGCCTCTCACGCATAAAGGCATAGGATCAAACCTGGCTCAAATGCGTGGATTTTCACCACGAAGAAAATAGGCATCGTCTATGTCGTATGATTCTGCAGTAAGTAAAAGACCCCACTTGCATTCGTTTGACATGGAGTATTTCTCCGAAAAATTAAATTCCTAGTGCAGTTTCGTATTAAATAGAGCCCAGGTGCCTCCATCTAGTGGCAGGTCTAGGCGTAAAAATTCTCATGGCAAGGGCCTTTGCCGATAGTGGTGCCTCATGAAAGAATGATTGCTGGTCTCTGAGAATGCACAAGGTCTGCAAATGATAAGAACCATTGAAGTAACACCCAGCCCTGTTTGAAATAAACAAACAAACAACATTGCCAAGAAACAATTTCACTATTAGTAGTTTAACTTTATCTAAATCACATTTGCTGAATATATAAAACTTTCGATAAATTTGAGAATTCATAAAAAAAAACCATCTTCATTCATATGCATTTCATCGCATGAACCTGAAACCAACCTTTGAGAAATCGGTTGACACTCATTGTATTCAGAAAGAACTTCTGACATAGGCCGTAGAAAAATTTAAAATACTAAAGTTACTCTTGAATTCGATTCATTACACTTTATTTTTAACTTACAAATGCGCCATTTCCTTTCGAGATCAGATTTGTTGATAGACTCACAGCTGAGCCGGAAGAACTAGAACGCAAGTAGTGAAACAAAATTTTACAAGGAAAAAGAAGAAACAGAATTTTTTGAAACACTCAGTGGGAAAATGAATTATACTCGGTTACTTAAAAATAGTAGTATCAAGTTTGGAAATTTTACTTCGTCTCCATGGAAACCGTTCGAAAGAAAACAGTTCCACTCTTCTTTATGCACTGCTGTTGAGTCAATTCATTTATTTTATGTTTATTGAATTAGGCTTTTACGCTTTCATTTATATCCTCATGTCTCAATTATTTCTCAACGTTTACTGACAAATATAGCCATACATAAATAAAGCAAAAATTTCTAAGATAAAAAGTTGTGCTTTAAAGACGTTGATTTTTCAATTGAATAATAGTTTACGCACAAAGCAATGTTAACCGGTTGCATTTAACCGTTTTTTCAAAAGCTGAGTGAGGAAAAATTCATAGCGCCGTAACTATGACAAACATCAGGGGAAAGTGCGGAGAGTGGAAAATTAATTTTACTTTGAGCCGCCATCTCTCGTTGTACAGGGTATAAATGACGAAAAAAAGACCCGTTGTCTAAATTTTTTTGTAAACAACTCGCTTTTTTTTGTTCGAAAACCATTTGTTTCTGTTTTTTATTACACGTCACGTCAATGAATAACATCTGAAAAATATTTACATTTGCGCGGTTGAACAGAGCGTCTCGCTAAACATGCGAGGATTGTTGGCTCGGTGCGGCCACGGGTTTTGTCACTTTTAAATGACTTTCCTTCAGTGGTTAATTTTGATCTAAATATTCAAGAAGGTATAGTTTAAACTCATTGCAATATTTTAAGCCGGAAAAGGAAATGTGTATTTTAACCTGATAATTCAGCATGAAAAACGTTTCTTACAAGTGCTTTTTCTTTGGTATTTTCCTTCATACTTCGTAAAACAACGAAAGTAACGTATCATTGAAGAAAATAAATACATTTGTGCAGAAATTGTAAAGTATTAATCCAACGTTAATTAAGCATTAATACGCAGGGATACTGCAGACACGTGTTTCGGCGTTACAAGGAAAGCCTTTATTAATGCAAAAAATTGTGAGCTTATGGATGCACAGACAGTCTGTGCACGAAACACGTGTCTGCAGTATCCCTGCATATAAGTGCTTAATAAACGTTGGATTAATACTTCACGCATCATTACATTTTCTTTTTTCCAGCAAAAAATAACAATTCATTTTGCGTCTGTTTTTCGAAAAATTACAGCTAAAAAAAGTCTTAATTTTGAATTGATGCAGTCAAGCGTGAACGCATCGCTCGGCTCAGCTGGTAGGATATATTCTTAACTTTTATGTAAACAGTTTTGAAATTAATCATCATTAATTTTAAACACTAATTTTCAATCCTTAATTGAATGGCTTGGAGGATGAAGGGGCTAAGTGACATTTTAAGAAATGAACACTTTCTACAATGGTAAGCAATGGATACATGTAAATGAATGAAACTTGGTACATCAAACAGTAGTTGTCAATAGACCAATTTCATACTCACACTAATGACAAAACCAGAAAACAAAGAAGCTGCAACAACTACAACAATAGAACTTTGAACTTTAATTACTCGCAATTTCTGTTTTGTGTCACTTAATCCCTTCATTTCCCAAGCCTTTCAATTACGTCGTTGTTTCTTAAAACTAAGTTCTATAGGCCGAAACCCGAAATAAGAATACATTGCTGACTCCCAATAACAGTTTTTAATTTTCAACTTTGAAATTTTCAGTAAGTAGAAAAATAGAATTCTTTCAATACATTTTTTTTTATCTAGAAATGTTCAAAAGAGGAATTAGTGTATAATTTGTTAACTTTAAATTCGACATTTAGTTCCATTTTACTCCTTGGAAAACTAGAGTCGGAAATGGTAAGAAAGAGAAGTGTTACAACCATTTTAAAGTATCAGGAAGCATTGAGATCGTAATTGTCACTTAGATGGGTAATTGTTGTTCTAAACAGGGTATTTCGGGTTTCTGGATCCCATCTTACTCCAACGTTCGAAATGGTCATTAGAGGTGATTCGCATTCAACCTCATTATATAGCAAGGGCAGTTTTGGAACTGATGCCTGGTAGGGGTGTTCAATTTATCTGGAAATTTTATGAGTAAAAATTTAATATTTTTCAGCAATAAATAATTTTGCATGGGGGTCATTAAGTGAGTAAAATTATAACAAAAAATGAGTTTTCGAAATTACATATTTGTAAACCATATTGATCAATAAAAGAAAACAACCCTTTTTGGCACCTTTCTTCTACGTAAAATTTTCCCACTGAAGTTTTTCCAAAGGAAATTAACCTGTAACCCGATTTTATTCATTCATATATCATTAGATTGTTCCCTGAAGTTCAAATGTTAATATCTTCTTAACCCCCTCGAAATCTCTACCCCTTTACCCTCGAAATACTTCTGCATTCCCTCAAAAGTCATTAGACATGTGGTAACTTTAATTTCGAATTTCTACCTCATTGTTTAATTTGTTAATTTATGTTTATTCTCAAAGGTATTTTAAAGTTATATTAAATCATCTTTAATGCCTTTTCATATCAAAAAGTAAATAAAAACATATTCTGTTTTTTTATTAAAAAAAATGTTTCCGGGAATAATTAGAATTAAAATCCCCCCCCCCCCCCGTGAAACAACCACTGCATTATAGAAGCTTCCCCGACTCAGTCCGCTTCACAATTGATTACGATTCACGGAAAACGAGGTGTGTATTTCTTGAAATATACTGTGCAGAATTAGGGGAAAGTTGGGTAAAACCGGGTAGTCGGGAGCAAACCAGGTACCTCCTTCTAGCCTCTGTAAGCGCTGCAATCGCGTGAAAAACAGAATATCTACCTTCCACCTTGATGAAGAAGCTGTGGCGATTGCATCAGAACGCAATAGACACGCTTATCTCGTTCCTGTGAAGGAAATTCTATTTGAGTAGTTTTTGCTTATGATTTTTGAGCAAAACAAAACCGAATTGCACTACGTTCCTGTTTCTGCAAGAATAAAGGTATGTAGTTATCTTTATACAGCATGTAATTACCTTCATTATCATAGTAAGTATTTGTCTGTAGCGTTCTGTATAGTCATTTGACGCCATGTCCTATGAAAGCTTTATGTGCGGGGTGAATCCGGGTACTAACCGAGGGGCAAAACCGTGTACCCGGTTTCACCCCTTGATTTTTAAAACATAATAAGTCTATTATATAATGAAAAAGCAATCTTTATTTAACCAAATTATTTTACAATGAGGTTTCAAGACAAGATATATTAAACAATAATATACAAATATTATCTCCCCCCGGGGGGGTCGGGAATTAAATTTCTTTTGGGGGCTGGGGAGAACAGTGTTTATGTTAAAAAAATGTTTATTTTAGTGTTTATTTGACCAATTTATGTTAAATTACTAGTCTATTATAGTCCTTATTTTAGGACTCAGGATGCCAAGAGCCTGCAAAGGAAAAACGGACCACCATCAGTCGTGGAGTGAAGAAGCCATGAAGCTAGCAATTACTGAAGTAATGTCTAGTAGAATGGGTTACATGAAGGCGGCTAAGGAATTCAAAGTCCCCCAGTCTACTTTAGAAGATAGAATTCGTAAGGCAAAAACAAAAGATTTAACGCCCGTGCAAGCTGCAACAAAAGGTATGGGATCTTGCACTACTATATTTTCTAAAGAGCAAGAGGAACAATTGGTCAATCACATTTTGATGATGGAAAGTAAGCTATTTGGATTGACCACGACTGATTTTGCTGAAAAACAAGTTCTTTTAATACTAGATGGTCATTCAAGTCACACTAAGAGTCTTGAACTGATTGGTATGGCTTGTGAAAACCATGTCAGTATGTTGTGCTTGCCCCCCCCCCATTGTTCGCACCGTTTGCAGCCACTCGATGTAACCTTCATGGCACCTCTCAGCAACTACTATCAACAAGAAGTGCACCAGTGGCTGATTATGCATCCAGGCAGGCCAGTGACAATTCATCAAGTTGCCAAGCTCTTTGACAGTGCCTTTTTGAAAGCAGCTGTGATGCAAACAGCAACAAATGGATTCAAACAGACAGGCATATATCCACTAAACAGAAACATATTTCCAGAACACATCTTCGCGCCATCACTGACCACAGATAGACCAATGCCTGAACCAAGACCTAAAGAAAGCGCAGAAGAAGCTCCAAGTAGTCCACACAGCCAAGATCAAGACTCTACGAACAAGGAAGATTTCACACCTGCAACAATGTGTCAACACCATCGAATCTAACAGCTTCGGAATCCGAACAAATCAATTTACCCTGCAGTTCTAAGTCCATGTCTCCTAACCCTAAACCTATTCTAGATGCATCATTCAGTGTTTCACCTTCCGAATTAATGCCTCCACCGTACACTGAGAGAAAGAGAAGGGCGAAGGAGGACAAAAGAAAAGGTAAAACTAATTTTGACGGGATCCCCATACAAACGTTAACTTCAATATACACTAGAGGCGAAGAAAAAGAAAAATGATAAAAAGAAGACCAAAGATAGACCAAAAAAAAAAGAAAGAAAAAAAAAGCTGATTTAAAGGAAAATGAATCAAAGAAAAGGCAACAGCAAAAAATTAAGTCTAAAGACAGTTAAACTAACTTACAGATCATTAATGTGTCCTGTTATACTAATTATGATATTTTATGACAGCAGTTAACACATGTTGCTAAATAAAACTTGAATTTTGTGGAAACTTTTAAATTTTTCATTTTCCCATAGCAATAACATATCTACCCGGTTTTACCCCACTAGTGGGGTAAAACCGGGCAAAATGACTTTTTTTACAAAAAAATTCGTAAAAATTCAGAAAAAAAAACTGAAATGTTTTCAAGACTGCGGTTCCATTAACAGATAAGTAGAGCATACTTTTGCCAAATTTTGTTCCTCTATGTTAAAAACTGTGAGTCTTGGGAGCCTTCAAACCTTAAGTACCCGGTTTTACCCTACTTTCCCCTACATATTGGTGTTTTGGCTTGGAGAAGATTTATATTGTACTTTATTCAAACTGTTCTATCTTCACAATACTTCCTGATGTCAATTCATTTTGCACGTAGAAAATATTTTGCTAAACGAAATTTTATTCAGATATCTTCTTCTTCAATTGCGTGTCAACCCAATGTGGGCCATGGCCTTCCACAGAATCGCTTTCCAGGTTACCCTCTTCTGAGATAAGACTACTCCAGATTTGAATTTTCAGATCTGATTCAAGATAGTCAATCTATTGGTCTTTTTCAGGTTCTTGGTGGTTTAACTTCAAAGACCACTTTTGTGGGTCGATCATTGTTTATTCTTTATTCCGTATGCTTCGTATAAAAAATGATTTTTTTTTTTGAATTTCATAATGGGTTTACTTTTATCATTTCTTGTGCATAAAAATTAACTGATTTTTAAGTTAAAAAATCTTTACACAAGCTCAATCTATGAATGATATTAAAAAGCGTTATGCTATGTATTTAAATATGAATACTTGGTCTTTCTTTTAAGTACAAAATAAGTTATACACGAACATAAAAGTTTTTTTTGTGTGTGTTTAATCATGGATAATTTTTGTAAGTTGGAAAAACTATTACAAAGAAAAAAAAAACAATTTTGACACAGCTAAACTTAAAATAAAACTTTTTATGTAATTATACGGTAAATTTAAAAGCTGGAGCATTATTTGTTTATCGCAAAATTAGCTAAAAAATCATGGAGGAGTTGTTTTGAAGATTCACTACATTAGAAAGAAGTTCATCATAGTATAGTATATGCAGTGTTACAGTGTCTTTGAAAAGAATGCTTTTCTGTCAAGAACAACTGCTGTTTTTTGAAGCTTGAAAAAAGAACAGAAAAGAATACGATTATCGTGATAGAAAGTAGAAAAGTTCTTCTTAAATCAGCACATCTATTTTCTATAGAGAAAAGTCAGTCGGATGGAACATTTTCCTCAAAAAAAAAAAAAGGCAAAAACTTGTAAAGAACCAATTTCGCTGCATAAAAACAGATTTTCCGCATTTTTTAAAACGGAAAATCAGAACATTTGTAAGAATGAAGGAAAAGAAAGAATTTACAAAACACAGATACAGTGAAAATAACACCTTTTGTAATCAAATATATAGCATTTTTGAGAGTTTTTATTAAAAAAATATTAATAAAAACATTTTTCTAAACTTTATTTCCAATGCGCACTTCCCTAGTCTCGTGAGATTAAGTAGTTTAAAAATAGTTTTATAAATACCTACGCGATGGAAGTTTTTGAGGTATTTTTAAGGTATTTAATATTAGTTACTATTTTCAAAACGCTTCAAAATGAATTAAGATTTCAGACTTTAAGTTGTACTAGGTCAAAAAGAGAATAAAACTAAACGAAAAATAATCACAAATGCTTTGCTTTAAAAGAAAAATAAAGTGAAAAAAAGGAAAGAAAGCACAAATTGGAGCACAAAAATGCTGCAAACAGCCATTTCAAGACTGACATGGAGCGCTGCATTTGCTCCATTGCATCAAAATTTCATTTGCTATCCTTTTGACAGATTCAACTACACTATGTATTTGAAATTAGCATCATTCTTCGTTGTTTGATACGGATCAAAATGCTTCTTATTATTATTTCCCTTATTGTTATCATACCTATCACCCCTATTTTGGTAAGTTCAGAGAAGACCTGACGCATGCGTAAATACGCGGAAGGTTTTACCTAAGAAAATCAGACAGTATATTGGGTGACCCTACCACCTGTTTATTTCCTTTCATTTTTTTCCTGTTGCTCCAAAAGTACACTCACGACAGGAATAAAACTTGAACCTCTTAGCAATTGATCTTTTCAAAGTAAAAATTCGCTATTTTTAATTCTCAGATATTTTTTTTTTCTTTTTATATTTTTGATTGCATTTGCACTTGCAAAGGTTTCTCCAATTGCTATTCAAGCCGAAATCAAAAACCTCACCAGATTCAATGGGTTAAACTGCCGCAGGACCTTCTCTTTGAAGATATCGATTTCCTTTAGCCAAAAGCTTACGGGTGTTTCCTTTAAAGAATATTTACATCCTTGAAAATAGCGGAAAACTTTCAAAACAAATCTTAAATCTTTACAAAGTTCTTCTTTCTGATCAGGTTCAAATTCAGAAACATTCAAACATTTGAAAAAGACAGATTCTTTGCTCATAAATCTTCTATTTTTATTTCTTACAAATTAAAACGCAAGCTCACATCAGGTCTGTCAATGTTTATTTGTGTTCAACCACTAGCTTTTAAAGGTTAGAGTATTTATGTGCTTCTCTATTTTTTATTGACTTACCTTTTTAAAAATATTTTTGTTGAAATTAAGGTTTTAATTATAAAATAATCTACTTTAAAATCAATGGTTAGTATTTGAATTATTAAAAAATCAGACTAGAGTGTAGGATAGAATTCTAAGAAGTATAGGTTAGCTAGAGGGAAGTTAACACGGAAGATATAAGGGTCATTATACAAAAAACCTGCGTTTTGAAAGTTGGAATTTTCAAAAAAAAAAAAAAAATGTCTTCAATGTTCTTTTAAATGACTAAATAGTGTTCCTATTAGGCACTTATTTACTCTCATATAGTTGGTCACATACTTTATTGATTATATTGTCTTTTTTTTTTTTTTTGTAGTTAAAATTTTGAACCTGAACGGAGGATACACGCATGTTACGGAGAATACACTTTTATGAAGTCATCTTATAATTTTAGCTTTTTATAAATGCGTACATTGAACTTTCATAGATTAAATTAATTACATTAATTGTTCATTCCAAATGACTTACTGTACAATTTAACAAAGACCCATTTTTTAAATAATTGACCATTTTCATTTTAAATTATACATATTTAAACTTTCTCTATACACATACTGTTTTTTTTTTTTTGTTCATTGTTGGTTGCTGTAGAACTTTAATAATATCCCTAAGATATATTTCTGATATATCTTTTTTAGGGAAAACAAAATTGTCCTTGGAGTATTTTCGAATTAACTTTACATTATATTCATCAGGACACTCTGTGATAGTATGCAAGCTACAAAAAATTTGAAGCTTCTCTTTCCTGCAAGTTAAACTATCACGAAATCATTTTGTCTAACGTTTGCACTGTTTACAACATTTCTATTTTCTTCGTCTTCAACATCTGCCGTTGGATTTGAATTGGTGCCTGGACCTGAATTTTTGAACTTGCGTTTCAAATTATCTGAAAAAAAAAACTAAGGAAAATTTTCAGTTTTTGTTCAAGTATAAGGTTTTAGTTCTCTTAAGGTTTTTCTGGTCATTTCAGCTAATTTCATTTCAAAGCAGGTGTTTTTATTTTTGAGCTCGGTACGATTTTTTCTCTCTTTTTAGGTCCATTGCTCTTTCTCTTATCTTCTGATCCTTTTGTATTGTTTGTTTCTTCATTAGAATTCTGTGCATTTAGACTTAATGCTTGATTTTGTAAATTTTCTTGCAATAGCTTTCTCTATTTCATTTTTGCGCAATATGTTCTAGTTTTTCTCTCCACTGTTTTTGTAATGCCCTTATCTCTCGTGCTGTCATTTTACTAGTAGTCTTTATTTTATTTTCATTTACACGCTTTTTCTATCTGGCTCTTTCTTTTTGTTTCATTTCATCATACTTTTGAGGATTTTTTTTAATTCTATTTCTGGATTTTCTCATTCTTTCTTTTGCACTTTCAGTTACTTTCTTTTTCCTAGCCATTACGCTAGAGAGGGAAAAAAGAAAACTGAATACATGCATTGAACATTCGAAATTCCTTTTTTTTATTTTCTTATTAAAGTTATATTTTAAATAACATTAAATAAAACAAAAACCTAAAAGTTACTACCTTAATACTATTTTGTCAAATATATGTAAAATAAATATTTAAAACCTTTTATTTACATTAACTTGCATGATGATGAGGAACATGATTTGGGCGGATTTTAATTTACATATCAGTTTTAAAATTTAATTTTTTCCAAAAGTTGTATTCACCGTTAATAATTGTGTATCCTCCATTACGACAAAACTGTAACAGAGGATTCATATACGGAGGATACAAATATTTATGTTTTGCTTTGCACATTTTCTGGATTTAGGGTTAGTACAACTTTGTATATGAAATTTACTTAACAAAACGTGATTCAATATCAACAATGAAAAGAAATTAGTACATAAGCAATTCTTCTCCTTTAAAACCGAGAACGGAGGATACAAAAAGTAAAGGACCAATTTCACTTCAGAGGGTATAACGCTGAATATCTTCCATAAGTTGCTTTAACTTTCCTATGAAGACCCAGAGTTGAAAATGGCTGACAATAATTCTAATTCTCTGTATTGAGCCCTCAGTGCTGCCGTCTATAAGAAGTTCTTATACTCAACTAATACGGTAACGGAGGATACCAGAAAGGCTGTGACACGCACTTAAGCGATAATAAAGGCTATATATATATATTTTGTTTGGAAGAATAATTCTTATAAACCATTGAAAAAACATCTAATGATTCAAATCAACCTATTAAACTTGATATATATATGTTTTATTGACCAAAAAAATGAATAAGTACATAGGAGGAAATAGGTTGTGACACGTAACGGAGGCATACAAGTATCCCTCCGTTCATTGAAAAAATGACCTTAGAAAAAATTAAATATTATTAATTTTTATCAAATATGTTAGGAAATGTTTTATATTTTACTATAAATCATAAAAAATTGTTTAAAAATATTTTTGAAATTAACTACCCTGAACGCAAGAACGCAGGTTTTTTGTATAATGATCCCTAAAAGATTTATTTCAGTTTGAAGCTAAGGATTTTTCATGTCAGCTTCATTCTACAACTGTATTGCAACTATAGTATTTGTTTCCAGGTTTTGTCTAACTTGCATGCTACCTACTTAATTGGTAATATAACACTTTATTTTGTACTTTTAACAATTTTAGTGTAACAAGCCATTGAACAAGATTAAAAGCTTCATTAAATGAAAACATTCTGCTACAAACAGTTAAATTAAGCCATTATAGTGTGAAATAACGCGCCAAAGGAACGAATCGAGTCCGTAAACATTAAAAATTCCATCAAAGTGTGAAATCTGGCAACTTCATAATTGCAAAATTTATCATTTAGTGCGAAAACGTACTCATAATAAAAACTAATCTTTTTGACTACGAAATAATAGAAGTTTAATAGAGAGCAATTCCATTTTGACAAATAGCATCCATTCATTGCATGAATTTCTGAAGTACATGGTCTTTACTACCATATAAGGCAGTTAAATTTTGAAAATTTTCAGAAACAGTGTTTATATGATGGTATTTTGGCTCCGTAACGGACGTATCTTACGAGATACGTCCGCTCCTTAAACAATGCTGTTACTTCAATATTTTCTCTGGAATTCTTCAAACTTTTACTGCATAAAATGGCAGTAGAGACCATGTTCTTCATTAATATCGTGAAAAAAAAGTAAAAATCTAACATATTTCTAGTCTTGTTAAGCTATTTTGTGAAAAAGTGATACGTCTGTTACCGTGGAATTGCTCTAGAATGAATTATGGGGCTCACAACATGTCGTCAAGTGCAATTTACACTAGTTCTACATTTTTATGCTTAAATTAAGACATTATACGTGCCTTTTTTAGAATCATGGAAGAGTGTGTGTAAGAGAGAGAGAACAGAATGCCTGGGCCATCGTAAAATATATAAGGATTCTCTTACACGGCAGTATTTACAGCTAATCCCACATAAAAAACAATTAAGGAATTCATCAACGTATTCAATAACTTTCTTCTATAATAAAATTAAAAATAGTGGCATTTTATGATACGCATGACCATAATTTCTCTTCTTTCCGAGAAAGCGTTATGTCAATTGCCTGCAAGCAAGTTGTGATAAAAAGCAAATCTGTCAATGAAATTTTTCTTTTCAGTACTGTCATCTACGTACAAGAAAATGAACTGACAGTGTGTAGCACTGACGCACTTTATTTGCCTTGGTGACAGATTTTGGCTCCTTAAGATGACGCCAGTAGGACTACGGAAGTTGTGTTAAAATGATGTATTGAGAGTAGGCCGGAGTGAAAAAATACAGAAAAAAATAGGAGTGAAGCGGTTGCTAGTTGATTTTTGTATCCATTAATGACTCTTAGATGCAAAGATCGAGGTCAGAAACATTTTCTAGTTACCTTTGGCGAGTAAAAGAAAATTTATTAGTCCCCACTCATTTTTCGTAGTCTCCACTTTTTAATATGCTTTTACTAGTTTCACACGTGGATTTGTTTGTATGTATGTATGTAACTCTGAATAAAAAATAAAATTCATGTCTTTTTCAAACATAAAAGTAATATATTTGACGCTATTATTAATGTTAAAGGCTAAACTGTATTATTACATGTTCATGTATTATATAAGTTCCATGTAAACTTATTATACATCATAGTTTAAAACTCTAAAAAGTGTGATTAACTCAAAGCGTATTTTTTTGTTTTTTTAAACTATGATTTAATTATTAGTTTCCGTGTGGGTTTGTTTGTATGTATGTATTTATGAATAAAAGATAAAATTCACGTTCTTTACAAATATAAAAGTAATAAATTTAATACTATTATTAATACTAAGGGCTAAACTGCATTACATGTTGACGTATTATAAGTGTCTCAGTTGTTTGTATGTAACTCTGAATAAAAGTTAAAATTGAAACCTTTTCAAAAAAAAAAAAAAAGGAAAACAAATTTTGAAATAGGTCCAGTCGTCTTCGAGTAATCTTATAACATACAAAAAAAAATTTCTGACACATTGTATAACCTCCTCCCTCGTTGAAGTCTGTTAAAAAGTCACGTTCTTTGCACCAGATAAAAGTAATATATCTAATATCTAATACTATTATTGATACTTAAAGCTAAACTATATTACATGTTGATGTATAAAATTTGAATGTAAATTTATCGGATATTCAATAATTTTGTAAATCTTTTTTTTAGTTTGATTAACTCTAAAAGCGTATTTTTTAGTTTTCTTAAACTGTATTCAGGATTATTTATAAATCAAAAAGATTAAATAAACAACGAAAGGCGTAGCTAATAAGTAATTAAACAATCGTAGTAGATATTAGAATTTACTTTGAAATCTCTACACACAATCATTATTTAAAATAATTTTAAATAGAGATTAATGACAATAACTTTGATGGATAATACAGGTGTGGTTGTGGAAAGGGTTGCTCAGGTGGTGGATAGTACTAATATTTTTAGTTGCCACGTGGCGAGTGGCGGTCGTTTATCTTAATAGTTAGCACAATGTGTACAATCTTTGGATGAACAGTATATCAGTGTACTAAGATCGCGAGGGGGAGAGGGACTATTTCTCCCAGTCACATTTTAAGACACTTGTGAAAAAACCTATTTGAAATGAAATTTGGTGGTATTTTTTTTTTCATACTAGTTGTAACATGATCAGTTCTTTGCTTGCGATAAATAAATTTTCATTTAATGCAAAAAAAAAAAAAAAAAAACTCAACTAATCGAATTGATGTCATTCATTTACATGAAGAAGCCCGCAGAAAATTGAATACATGTATGATTCAAATAAAGAAAAATTAACTTTGTTTATATATAAGATTTAACACTTTTCCGTGATTCAAAGGAAATATACATAGTTTCTTCTCTCTGCTTTAAAACCATCCTTCAAAGCTGTCAAATATCTAACTACTAAAAATAAAAATAAAAAGCTGCTTTCAGCATTTAAAGCTTCAGATTGTTCAGAAGATTATCAAAAATATTTTCTTTTAAGGTGATAACGAAAACAAGAAAAGCTTAGCTAAAAAGCGCATAGAAATTTACGTAAGGGAATTCTAACTGTTGTCGCTGAAATATTTCCTTACTAAGAAAAAAGAATCCATGCCAAACAAGTGAAATAAGTGTACCTAAACTGAAATAGAAGGATAAAATGTTATGTGGGTAGTTTTTATTGCAGTTTTGCATCTTAATATCATAAGCCCTCTTAATATGATTATATTTATTTATATGTGTTAATCTATATACATAAAAGACTACTTCTGAAACCGTATGTCCGGGGTAATCTTCCAAACTACTGGACCGATTTTAACCATTTTTGCCCCGTTAGATAGCTACAGTAACAGAGAGCAGGATAAGCTATAATTTATTTCTAAAAAGCTTAGTTTAAAAAAGTTATTATGGAAAATAGTAAATTTCATTTAATTTCCCCATTAAATAATTAAATTTTCAGTGCATTGTTGCAAAAATTTGGTTGCCATGCAACAACAATATTAATAGTAATCATGGTGAAAATTTTGAGCCTAGGCTTCGCTGGAGTAAGTATGAAATGTATTGCTTTCTCAAGATTTTTAGATTCCTCTGTGCCAATAATCGCTAACGGGACTAAATAAAAATATAATTGATTTTGGCAACAGTTAGAGATCAGAAAATGCTTATAGTCAAAAAATTGCTAAGTTAGGTACATAAGATGTTTTCACCAATGTAGTCACAAGGATATAAACTAATAATGGGACTTATTTTACGTGTAATGTTTGGAAATACTTGACTCCAGTGCGATTGATATTGTAAATATATATTTATTTTAATTTACAGGATGCAGCAGAGAAACTTGCTGATTTTAATTGGATGCTAATTAGCAAGGAGTGGTCAGAAAGGAGTGGGAAGAGTCTCATTTCAAAGAAAGGGTCATGAAGTTTTGTTATCTCATAGTTTAGTTGTCACTATGCGTTGGACAATGGAGCAACGAGCGTTCTCTGCCGAATATTACTTTTCAAATAATATATCGGTGGTCACCACTTAACGTGCCTTCCGATCTCGGTTCAAAATTCTGCCCGTTGTTCCCATTCCTGGCTGGGAATCGACTGTTTTGTGGGAGAAAACATTCAGGGAAAGTGGGAGTGTGGCAAAAAGAGGCCCAGGAGGTCAACGGATTTCCAGAGCCCAAGAAAACGTCGAAAAAGTGAGGGAGTCGTTTTAGCGCTCTCCCAGGCGTTCGGCGCGTAAACACGCTGCTGCTTTGCGGATTTTTGATTGGACACTGAGACGAATTCTTCACAACGAAATCCAGTTTCATCCCTACAAACTTGCTGTGGTTCACCAGTTGAGGGATAACGTCTCCTTGAAAGGTGACGTACCGTGGCCGGCCCGCTCCCCCAATTTAACACGCTGTGACTATTTTTATGGGGGTATCTCAAATCAATCGTTTACAACGACAAGCCCCGGACCCTGCAACGCTTGAAGAACAACACCCGGCTTGCTATTATCAACATCCCAGTCGATATGCTCGAAAAAGTGCAACAAAACTTCAAATCTAGGGTAGATGAGTGCATCATTAACAGGGGCCGCCATTCTTCCCGATGTAGTTTTTAAATCTAACTAATATAAAAATTCAGAATGGGTACCATATCTTATAAAAAGTAGTTAACTGACACATGCAGTACTTTTCCCTTACTTGACTTTTCAATTCTGCAAGTTTCTCCGCCGCACCCTGTACCAAGCTTCCAACTTTTCCGATTTACCTAAACATTATTTGTAGCTTGCATTTGTATTTAAGGTGTGTAATACAGTTTTTTAGTTTGTCCAGACAGAAAAAATTGCCATTGTTTACAGAAGTAGTCATTGTGTAAAAAGATATGCACTTTAATGTTGAAAAATTCATGAACGAGTGTCACTAAAACACCATGCCCGGCAGAAATCCGGGCAGAGCCGGGTACCCGGCTAGTATATACAGGGTGTCCACTCTAATCGTGGACCAATAGCTAATTTCTAAACCGTTAGAGATAAGCATATAGTTTATTTAGGAAAAAATCTCAAAATTATGAAAGGAATTTTGGGTCCATTCAATGTTTTTCAAAAAATCAAATTTTGAAAGAGTTACGAAATTTAAATTTTTATACAGCCCCCCAGTCCTATCAATCATATTTAGTAAAACATTCTTGACACTGTAACGTTTAAAACTAAAAAAAAATCTCTCTTCTACCACAAAAATTGACCGAGTTATGACGTTTTGAAAAATCAAGATTTTGCATTGTTTCATGACGTCATCAAGAGATGGCTTAAGGGACCGTATGCGAAATCCTTCAAAATCTTGATTTTTCAAAACGTCATAACTCGGTCAATTTTTGTGGTAGAAGAGAGATTTTTTTTTAGTTTTAAACGTTGCAGTGTCAAGAATGTTTTACTAAATATGATTGTTGAGAAATACCAGATGTTATGTGTAACGCCTACGCCTGACGCCAATGATAAGTGGCGGCTATGGCAGAGCGAGAGAGAGATTCATATGTGCCCGACGAGAGTTGAGAGTGGGTCCTGAAAGTGAATAAAATGTTACAGTCCACAAAAAATGTGTATGTGTGTGAATATTGTGTTTGAGTGATTAACTGAGCTATCGAGGACCGCGCAACATGGTCCGAGAGCGCCGGAGTTGAAACCGGCTGTGTTTTGATTTATAAAATCAAAAAATGTGAACTTGTGTGATTTGTGCGAGTGAACTGCGCCATCTAACTGTGTCCCTTCCTCCCCTTCATATTCTCTGAGAGCTAACTTAAAGTTAGGATTAACTATTTGTTAGGTAAGTAACTTTCTCAATTAAATTTAAAATGTCAATTAATGAGTTGAATAAAGATGAGCTAAAAGTGGTAGCTGAGGAATTGGAGTTAGTTATTCCTGCACGCGCCAGGAAAATTGATTTAAAAAATTTGATTGAAGAAAGTGAGTTTTATAAAGAGGACATTGAGTTTGTGCAAAGTATTGTTTTGAATATAATAGAGGATAAAACTAATAAAATTGCAAAGGCAGAAAGGGAAAAATGGGAAATTGAGCAAAAATTAGAGTTAGAGAAAATAGCCGTAACTCGACTTGAGAAAGAGTTAGAGCTTGAGAGATTGCGAAACGAAAACCCTCAAAAACAGTTAGATACTAGAGTAGAGCATAAGCATGAGTCAACGAATTGCGATTTAGAGAGCTTAATTAAAAGCGTGAAAACCCTAACAATTCCTGTACCAAGAAAAGCGGAATCCTTAAATCTTTTCTTTCAGTCAATTGAAAAAGCGTTCAAAACTAAAAATGTGCCTGAGGAGTTTAAAGCAGAAATTTTGCTGAACGTATTGGGAGAAAAGATAGGAAATTTAATGGTTTATCTTCAAGAGGAAGAATTGTGTAATTATGAGAAAATTAAGAGTTTGGTATTAAAGGAATTCCAACCAACACCACAAGAGTGTTTAAATCAGTTTCGAAAGTCACAAAAATTGCCTTCCGAAAATTATGTACAGTTTGCGTCCCGAGTAAGTTCAAATTTTGAGTATTATTGTCAATTGAGAAATGTTTTTGAGTTTAAAGATTTATGTGAATTAATGGTATCTGATCAAATTTGTAATTCTCTTAATCAGGAATTAATGAGTCATGTCAGTATCAAACAAGGTGAAATGTGGTTTAAGCCACAAGAATTAGGACGTGAGTTAGATTTATACATGGCCTCACAAACTGGGAATAATAATGAGCAAGGTGCGTTTTCAAAATCAAATCGTGTTTATAAAAATAATTTTGAAAAACGGAGTCCCAAAAATGTGAGTAAGGTATTTGTGTCCGATGTAAATAAATCTAAATGTGTCATGTGTAATTCGGAAAATCATTTCCTTGCTGCATGTCCTAATTTTAAAAAACTTTCTGTGAAAGATCGCGTGGAAACAGTGAAAGGAAATAAATTGTGTTTTAAATGTTTTTCACCTTATTGTAATGCTAAAAAATGTAAAGCGAAAAATTGCTTCTGTAAAAGGCCTCATCATAGCTTAATTCATTACGCTCGAGAAAATAATTCTTCCGATGAGAAAAATAGAGACATAAACAACGGATCTGGCGAGAATCAAGTGCTAGCGGAAGATCAAAGCGCGAGGTCATCCTTTAGAGCAGACGCAACCCCTTTTTACCCCCATGGAGCGGCGGAATCGAATGTTAGTTCCTTTTCTGCTACAAGTGTTATAAATAATAGGCTGAGTAAAACCGTTCTCTTGAGCACAGCCATATGCTTCATTAGAGATGCAAATGGTGATCTGCAATCGGTCCGTGTTTTATTGGATAATGGTTCGATGGCCTCTCTAATGACTAAGCAATGCGCTGAAAGATTAAAGTTAAGGCGAGAAAAAACTAATGTGTTAGTATCGTGTTTGAGTAATGCTTCTATGACAGTGCGTAGTTGCGTGAAAGCGGAAATTCAGAACACAGATGGGAGTTTTAAGAGGGAAATAAATATGCTGCTCGTTGAGAAAATTACAGATTTGATCCCGCACAGACGTTTAGAGGTTGAGGGCCAAATCCCAATTAATATTGAGTTAGCTGATAATTTCATGATTCCCCAAAGAATTGATTGCCTTCTTTCTGCTGAAATATTTTATCAATTACTGAGACCGGGTCAAATTTACTCTCCTAATTCTGAACTCTTTTTTCAAAATACAGTTTTTGGCTATGTGGTTAGTGGGTCAATCACTGAAACAAGTGACTCGAGAATTCATTGTGGTGTAATTATTGAGGATGATCTTAATAATACAATGAGAAAATTTTGGGAGCTAGAGAGTGTTGAGCCCGTGAGTTATAAGAATGAGGAGGCTAAAATTGCGGAAGAACATTTTGTAAAAACACATTATAGAGATAAGAGTGGGAGATATGTAGTGAAAATTCCTTTGAAGCAGGATGCAAAATGTTTGGGTGAATCAAGGGAAATAGCTATAAAGAGGTTAAGTTCATTGTGGAATAGATTGTCCAGAGATAACGTGTACCTAACCTTGTATAGAGAATTTCTGAGAGAATATGAGAGGTTGGGACACATGAAAGAGGTGACTAATGAAAAGCAGCATCCAAAAGTGTCATACTATATGCCACACCATGGCGTATATCACCCTGAGAAAATTTCATCTCCATTACGTGTAGTTTTTAATGCCTCTAGTGAAACTTTGACTGGTATTTCATTTAATGATTTACAATTAAATGGAGGAGTCGTACAGGACGATCTGTTTTCTATTATGGTTCGATTTAGAAAACACATTTTTGCCTTCACGGCTGATGTGCAAAAAATGTATCGCGCCATATTAGTTGACCCAAGTCAAACATGCCTTCAAAGAATTTTGTGGAAGGACAGTGTGACTGATAATGTGAAAACCTATGAGCTCGCGACTGTCACTTATGGAACTACCAGTGCTCCATTTTTGGCAACCCGAACTTTGAGGCAGCTATCAGATGATGAAGGGAAAAACTTCCCATTAGCGGCATCAGTTTTACGTGAGGATTTTTATGTTGATGATGTCCTCAGTGGTGGAAAGACTTTATCTGACACCAAGGAATTGCAGCAGCAGCTCATCGCAATTTTGAAGTGTGCTGGCATGAGTCTGCATAAATGGTGTGGGAACTTTACTGAACTTATCCCTACCACGGAGAAAGAATATGAGTTTTCATCTCCAGGTGAAATTAAATTATTAGGTGTGGTCTGGAAAGCCAAACCAGACTATTTTGCGTTCAAGGTAGTAGTAGAACACGATGCTTACCCAACTAAAAGATCGGTTCTATCAGTTATTGCCAAGATTTTTGATCCTCTTGGATTGCTTGGACCAGTGATAACTAAGGCTAAAATTTTTATGCAGCAATTGTGGTTGCTCAAAATTGAGTGGAGTGAAAGACTTCCATTGAGGGAAGCAAGTGAGTGGACAGAGTTTTTACAGTCTCTAGTGACTTTAAACAACACCAGAATTGAGCGGTGTATTGTGATTAGGGACGCTCAAGTACTTGAGTTTCACGGATTCTGCGATGCCTCGGAAAAAGCA
Organism: Uloborus plumipes; assembly: GCA_038373865.1. Lineage (NCBI taxonomy): Eukaryota > Metazoa > Arthropoda > Arachnida > Araneae > Uloboridae > Uloborus > Uloborus plumipes. The sequence goes on from JAXGGA010007935.1 coordinate 31,657, forward strand.
TATGGGGCTGCTATCTATGTGAGATCCGTCAGTACAGATGAAAAGGTAGCAGTGAGGCTCATAGCAAGTAAATCCCGTGTGTCCCCGATCAAGCAGGTAACAATACCTCGTTTAGAGCTGTGCAGTGCCGTTCTACTTTCAAAGTTAGTGCGTAAGGTGATAACAGCATTAAAAATGGACATTGCATCAGTATGCTATTATAGCGATTCCACAATAGTGCTTGCGTGGATCCAGAAAGAGTCGAGAGACTTGAAAACCTTCGTCGCAAATCGTGTGGCGACCATACAAGAGTTAACCGAGGGAAACAAGTGGTTTCATATAACATCAGAGCAAAACCCGGCAGACATCTTATCAAGAGGTGCTGATCCTGTCAACCTACAATCGTGTGACTTGTGGTGGTTCGGGCCCACTTTTCTCCAAGAGCGTGAAGTGAACTTCCCTGCCACTTTTGATGGTATCCAGAATGAGGAGCTGTACCAGAGAGAACTCAAGAACTCCGAGGGTGATTCCATGTGTCTCTTGATGCAGACTGGGGAGATTCTTCCCATCATCAAGAAGTGCTCTTCATTCACGAAACTTCAGAGAATTATCGCGTGGTGTGTGCGATTCAAGGAGAACACCAGAAATCCATTGCATAAAACGACAGGCAGTTTAACTGCATCTGAATTATCGGCCTCTTTGCGCTGCTTAGTGAAAAACGTGCAAGCAGTGCACTTTACGAAAGAAATTCAGTGCCTTCAGGAAGGACAGGAGTTGCCAAACACCAGCAAATTACTAAATCTGTCTCCATTTGTTGATGAAAACGACATTCTGCGTGTAGGTGGCAGATTAAGGCACTCCAACTTGCCGTCAGAACAAAAACACCCAATACTCATTCCTAATGATAATCATGTTTGTGAATTGATTATTAATTATTATCATGTTCTTTATCTTCATACAGGTCCTGAGGCTACTTTAACCAATATCCGTAGCCAATTTTGGTTAATTAACGGTAGAACAACTGTTAAAAAAGTGTTAAAGAAATGTGTAAAATGCCTCAAGGTAAGTGCAAGAGGGAAAAACCAAGTGATGGCTGACTTGCCCAGTCCCAGAGTTAACATTTCCAGAGTATTCACTAAAATTGGAATAGATTTTTGTGGTGCTTTTAGTATCAAATTAAAGCCAGGTAGAGTAAAAAGTGTAAATAAATGTTATGTTTGTATTTTCATTTGTTTTGTTGTTAAAGCCATACATTTAGAAATTGTGAGTAGTTTAAGTACTGAAGCCTTTATAAGTGCCTTAAAACGATTTATTGCTCGTAGAGGTAGGCCAAGTGATATATTTAGTGATAATGGCACCAACTTTGTAGGGGCTAACAATGAGTTTCGTAAAATTTTGAAGGGGCTATTCAAAAAAGAAAGCACAGGAAAGATTGAGGATTTCCTTGCTTCTGAGGGAATTAAGTGGCATTTTAATCCACCTGCCACACCTCACTTCGGAGGTCTGTGGGAGGCTGGAGTAAAATCTTTAAAGAGTCATCTTAAAAGGATTGTGGGAAATACAATTCTAACTCATGAAGAATTCTTCACACTTGTTACACAAGTAGAGGCAGTGTTGAATTCACGACCTATATGTCCCCTCTCAGAGGATCCAAATGAGGAATTAGCTTTGACACCAGCCCATTTTTTAATAGGCTCGTCATTAACATCCCTGCCTGAGCCAGACTTTAGAGAGACTCCAATAAATAGGCTCAGCAGGTGGGAGTTAGTCCAAAAATTGTCTCAGACCTTTTGGACCAAATGGTCGAAGGACTATTTAAATCGTCTACAGGCTAGACCTAAATGGTTCAAAGGCCAAGAGAGCTTTAAAGAAAACGAGGTAGTTTTAGTAAAGGGTGAGGATAACTCACAAATACTTAAATGGAGTCTGGCCAAAATAATTAAGGTTCACCCAGGAGAAGATAATGTCGTCAGAGTCGTGACCTTAAAAACGAGCAAAGGTATTTACAAAAGACCTGTAAACAAAATTGTAAAATTACCCTTCGTGTCTAATTGAGTTAATCAAGCTATTAAATTGTTTACAATGTAAAGAGTATGTTTTGTGAATTATGTGTTGTTTAATAATATGAGTATTACGTTATTGTTTATTAATTGTGTATAAATGATGGCATTGAGTAACAATATTGTATAGAGAATATTTTTTGAGTAAAATTAACTGATTGTGAAAGTTAATTTTAATTATAATATTATATTGGTTGATATTTTTTGTGAAAATATATCAAGGCGGGCGGTATGTTGAGAAATACCAGATGTTATGTGTAACGCCTACGCCTGACGCCAATGATAAGTGGCGGCTATGGCAGAGCGAGAGAGAGATTCATATGTGCCCGACGAGAGTTGAGAGTGGGTCCTGAAAGTGAATAAAATGTTACAGTCCACAAAATGTGGGTGTGTGTGTGAATATTGTGTTTGAGTGATTAACTGAGCTATTGAGGACCGCGCAACAATGATTGATAGGACTGGGGGGCTGTATAAAAATTTAAATTTCGTAACTCTTTCAAAATTTGATTTTTTGAAAAACATTGAATGGACCCAAAATTCCTTTCATAATTTGGAGATTTTTTCCTAAATAAACTATATGCTTATCTCTAACGGTTTAGAAATTAGCTATTGGTCCACGATTGGAGTGGACACCCTGTATATAAAAAAAATCTATTTAGGTAAATACGAAACCATGCGTTTTCTTTGAAAATGAAATCTGGTGGAATAATTGAAAATGGTAATTTAAAACGACTAATTCCTCCGTGGCAGCAATAAGTGCCTGATCACGCTTTTACTTCCGAGTCACGTAATCTCGAAATAATCACGATTTTTTTTTATTTCTGCGGAAGTTAACTAACGCTCTTTTCAAGACTCCCTTATTTGGCCGTACTTCTACTTTTTTAGTCTTTTTTGTGATTTTTTTCTCTAAGAGGTGGATATTGAAAAACCTTTTAAAAGGGAGACATACTCTCTTTTAGTCTTATAGTCTGGAGAAAAGTTAGACGACAAACGGGAAACAAAGAGCGTCCAAACATATTATTCCATTTAATTCAGTAGCCGATGTAACAGACACTTCGCCTTTTTTATGCATTTAGCTCATATACGGATGAATCGAAATCGAAAGAATGGTTATAATTTAATTCATTTGTGTGCGAGAGCAACAAAACTGTGTGCAGACGTAGAACGGTAGTTAAACAATAAGACATTCTACTGCCAGCTGGAGATGCCCTTGGTGCCGGTCACCTTATCTAGTGGTTAGAGTAGCCCGACCGGAAGGTTTGTGGCGAATTTGGGAGTTTTGAACACTTTGTTTTCCACTGCAGATTTACTTCGAATTTTCATTTAATGTTATCAAGCAATTTAGGAGTACAATGGAAACGATTTCTATTAGTCGACAAAGAGGCCTACAGAAGCACTCTATCCCTCATTAACGTTCTCCTTTTGAAACAAGCAACTTCTTTTTCCCGCCTTATCATAGGGCTTGGACATTTATTTCCACCTTGTTTCCCATTGATGTTCCTGTATTATACTATACCTTTTAATCCTTGTTAATTTTTATGTAACCAAGAGTATTCCGAACATATGTAACCAAGGTCATGTGATCACTTTATGTATTTTTTTTTTAAATAATAACCCATTAATGCCTAGCGTCCTTTTTTAGGAACGGTCCAAAAAAGGGTTTGAATTTCCCCAAAATGAACATTTCAACCAAATGATAGTGTTCAATTAGTACCTTGGTATTGTTTCAATTTGTTATTAACAGATTGTAGCATATAACCATTGTGAAGTGTGTTCTGTAGGAGTTTTAATATGATCTTTATCAAAACACAATCTCAAGAAAAAAATCTAAGTTTTCAAAGTTGTTCCCAGTTTCCCAGTCTATGTTCATTGCTGATTTTATTTCTTCTTATAAAACGTCTTTTTTAATATTATATCGTAGGCAGAAAAAATTTTTAGTAAAAAAGGTATGTACCCTCTGGGGTCTATCGTAACTCTTAAGGGACGATTTTTCTTTCCTTGATAAACCAATTATTTTTTACACAATATTTTTTTAGTATTTTTCCTGTCCATTAAACACTGTTTGTAACCAGTATACAAAATATCTTAAAAAAATGTCAGTCATTAATGGGTTAATAAACACGTATGTCATTTAGGACAAACCAAACCGAGAAGATCTTGCAATCATTCGGGCCCTGGATGATGGCGCTTCTCTCCTGTCCTTGTGTATATGTGTTGTCGTACTGTGAATGGTCGCATACCCTATAAATGGCTCCCTATGGCATGTGGGTACTATGAACGTCGCACAGTGGTTCGAAACGGGGAAAAATAGCTTGAGTGTAAACCGCTCTCCTTAAGAAGTAGTGAAAATGTGATTTACGTTAGTGTGGCATTGAGGTGCAGATTTTTTTTGGAATACGTCAAATTTGATGGCCAATCTCTTTAATAAAAATCAATTTGTCCCCCTTATACCAGGATATGTTATTTTTTAGTTTTTTTAGTTTACTATATATGCGTTTGTAAGTAGTGAGATTCAAATGAAAACTTCTGCCACGCCCACAGCCGCAGGTGGTAGCAGCTAAAATGTTTTTGTTTAGTTACAGGAAGGTTCAAACTATTTGCCAATATAGCTTTAAGCTCACCGGAAGCCGCCGATAAAAGTATATGCCTCAATATATTTCATAATATTTTTTCGCAATTACTTTTTTTTTCATTTCAGATAATTTTAACTTTTTATTAATTTCAATTATTATTTCTGGTGTAATATGCATCCTATAAGTGTGAAAGACCAATGTGAAATGAGTTTTTATAAATTCAAGTTCGGACTACTGAACGTATGAATTAAAACTGCAACATAGGGTCACGTCCAAAATTAATTAAAAACATAATTTTTCAACATTCTTGGCTTATTTTCGGTAACATGCATAGTTTTTCCAAATAAATCGAATGGAGTATGTTACTATAACTCAAGGGCTAAGTAATTACGGCATTAAAATTTTTCTATGTTCGAACTTTGAAACGCCGATTTTTTCCGCCCTCGAACCACTGTGCGTTGGGCCTAAAATTATGGTTCAGTAGGAAAAGTGTAGCAGAGAACCCCAAATTGCCAGCCAAGCTTGCACAAGACAACAGCAGATGCCCTTGGTAAGCACCGCGGAACCACGTGGTATGAGTTGGCCGGCAGGGTCGTAGGGCAGGTGGTAAGTCTGCCTCAGGTTTGTGACTAAAGACATTTTCTGTTTGTCACGACAGATCACGTTAATGTGATAGAGTTCTTCACTCCCACTATCGTATAGACACATCTGGAAAATTTCGCTGATATTTTCTACAGCAAAATTTTCGAATAAACAGCAAAGAAGATATCAATAAGAATTGTGAATTGAATCCTATCTATTGTCAGTATACGACTTTTGACTGCGCAAGTGTTACAAAATGAAGGCCATTGTTAGAATTCAAGTTCATTTTAAAAATATAAATATTCTTAACTGTCGTAAAAGTCTGTGTGTGTGTTTGCATTTTGACCACTTCAATTATACATAAGGTAAGTAAGCCAAAAAATATTAGAGTTAAGGTTTGATGATTTTTCATAATTTTCTGATAAAGTGTATTTGACTGAATATTGTTGTATTAAATTTTACAGTTGTTCATAATACATATCACAAGCGTAAAAATTTTTGTTAGATGGAACTTAACTATTTTTATAGTGCAATTTCAAAAGTGTAGCTCGTTAACCACCGTCGTAGCAGTGTTCCAAATGTAGCCCTAGTGCCAAAATCATTTGTAAACAATTATCGGCTCACTATTTTTACTGTTGGAAGAATTTTTACAAAAATTCAATTTTGAATTAAAATGAGAAGAACATACCAATAAATTACCAGAAAAAAAGCAGAATTAGTGTGTTTTTTTTAAATCCAACGCTGTAATGACTTCCCATGTTCTGATTTTTTGCAATTGTGTTAAGTTAAGAAATAATATATAATAGAGGAGTACCGAAAATTACCTTATTGCATCGATTTTTTAAGGTGGTTTAAGGTGGTCACCTAAGAAATGTGTATGTGGTTGCCATATACACAACTGAAAATAATTCATCTGCCAAGTTTATGAAAATTAAATCGAATGTAGTTTAAGAAAAATAAGTAATTTTCAGAAAATATACCGTAACTCAAAGCTGTAAGCTTTTAAAAGCATTTAAATTGAAATATATTCTTTCCCGAAAATTATAACTATTTCTCCCCAAAAATGAAATCACTGCACATAATCGCGGGCGAAAAAGATAATCCTCCAATTCACACAGCAATTGGCAGTGCGGGTATATGTTTTACAATATGTTTACCGCCGTTTTGTGGTACGAAATAAAATTAATTCTTCTTTTTGGGGACGGTTAACCTTAGGAAAAATATCCACCATTGGCTCACCTACCTTATGTGTAAATTAGGGCTTTGTGTCAACGAAAATTAAATGAAAGACTTGATGACAGACCTAATATGAGAATTCAGCTTTTGTCTTTAAAGCTAAATTTTATATTTTTATTTTTGACAAAAAACTTTTTTGCTTGCAAATAGTCTTTAAAGACAATAAGTATCATTTGCAATCATTTTAATTTCTTACTACTAGTTACTATCTTTAGAACGTTGAATAGAAACTATTAAAGAAAATCGGAAATTCCTCGGAAAAGTGGGCGCTAAAACGGGTTCCACTCAGGGCCGTATTTAAGAAGAGGGTTTTAAGGGTTCAACCCCCTCCGAAAATTTTCAAACTATTGCAAAAATGCTTTTTATAGTTTCTCACTGAAAAAATTGTTATTTGCTATTTTATTTTAATTTTCTTATTTACTTTGAAATTGCATTTGAAACATGTAAAAGGGTTTTAAGGGTTCAACCCCCTCCTAAAATGTTCAAAACTATTGCCAAAATGCTTTTTATAGTTTCTCACTGAAAAAATTGTAATTTGCTATTTTATTTTAATTTTCTTATTTACTTTGAAACTGCCTTTGAAAAATGTAATTATCATTATTGAATAATTGTGCAAATGAAGTGTTTTTTCTGCAGTATTTATTTTTATTGTAGTTATTGCAAACACAATTTCTTAAGAATAAACCTTTCCCTTTAAAATTTTAATACTACTAAAAACACACCAAAATTCTTCAAATTTATAAGTACCAAACTCTATCTTTAACACATATCTGTACCTCAGAACCAGACTAACGTAAGTCTATTTTCGTCATTTTTCAGTAGAGGGGAAAAACGATATATTCGACAATCGTTTTTCCCCTCTACCGAAAAATGACGAAAATGGACTTACTTTAGTTTGGTTCTGAGGTACAGATATAAGTATCCATAAGATAAAAATTTCAAAGGTACTCTTTCAAATGCAAACATCTATCCAGATTTTTTTTCTGCATTGAAAAGATGAGTCATTTTTTTAAAAGCATTTTTCGTGCTTATACCATTTTAACATCTATTGTAACAAAAATCAGCAAAATATAGAACATGAAATTAAATTTTATTGACTTTACAGATTTCAAGAGAAATAGGTTTGGTAAAACCCTCCCCGACACCAAGGTGTGGTTACGGCCCTGGTTCCACTTCCCTAGGCAAAAAAAAAAGTCTTGCCTGTCTCTGTTACGCAAGTATAATATGCCCTCTTTATCTCTCTGAAGACTTTTCTATAGGTGCAAACCTGTACACCATGTATAATGTCGCAATTACCTTTGATTCGTTGCTAAGAAACCAGACGTGAACCAAAAATATATCCTAATGGATCTATCAATGATTACGGCAATATTTCAAGGATGTACCATTTCGCTAGAGCTTCCGTGTCTGAAAATAACCCGTCTGTGCTGAAGCTACTTAGCGTTATTTCTACTTTTATAATAGAATGCATGAGACGATAAACTGTCTTTGGCTGCTTTGATATCGGGATTTTAATTCGTTTTTCATTTACTCGATTATTGATAATTCTTTTTCAAGTTTAAGAGGAAAACTTCAGTTTGATGGTCTCCTTAATTTCGTAAGCATGAGCTATTATGTGGTTTTCTCCCCCAAACAGCGCTCGTTGAACTGAAACCCTTAAAAGACAATCTACCGTGTCGGACATTTTGTTGCTCAAAAAATTGTGTTAAAATATGAGTAATAGAAAAATCAGCGTAAATTTTTAAGAAATGCTGTATGGGGCTATTTCACGGCTATAGTAGAACCTCGAACTGAAAAAAATATTTAACATACAGGAAAGTCATATGTGTATAACGAGAGTCCTTAAGGATCCCATCCCCCCGTTTAGGGGCTCCACTGCGGCGTTGACGTGTGGTTCTGTGGCCCCTTGAAGAATTTTCTTGATAATTGGCTCTTCATTTGAATTTTTTTTTCATTTTACTTCTATTTTATTTGCTTAGTTCGTCGTTTGATTCATATTTCTTTATGGCGTATATTAGGGGGTCCTCAAACTTTTTCGATTCGTGGTACCCTTTAAAGAAACCGAATTTGTATGTATGTCTACTGATATCGTGGAACCATCGCAGCATTCATTTTGGGAACCCTAGTATATATTAAAAGTTATTTTTTGAATTCTTTATTCAATGTTTTTTTTTTTGATACGACTCCTTCTGACTTCGTATCGTCTTTCTTTAGTGTTTGCAGCTAACTAGCGAAGGGATCTTAGCTTGTGAACTATTGAATAAATTAACATCAAAATGATTTCACAAATTTGACTTGTTTTATGAGAGCTTAAAAATGCATATTTGCCCATTTTGTATTGGTTTGAAGAAAGAAAAAAGAAAAAAAAAAACTTAATAATTGAGGATCTGACTTAGGTTGACCTGTTCTCATCGAGTTTCCTCCTAAATTATGTATTAACATGTAGTTAAAAAAGATTGCAAACACGATGGTATAGTGCTGCCTAAGCAGAAGTATGCAATCATAGAGATGTCGCGAATTAAAATTTAATCTTGAAGTATAGATCTAAATTTCTCGCAGTGACGCTTGTTTCGATCAAAACTCAACCTTTTCGAAGAAAAACGACTGATAATGTGGCTCGTTTATAAAACTGCTAAAATTTCTACTCACAACAAGATGGCAGATTTGGTCAACCTGGTTTTATTGGATTAAGTAACAACGAAGACGGATATTCAACGCTAAATCGATTTTCGTTCTAAGAGCTTAAGCCTTAAACATCGTTGTTTCTCTCCAATAATTCTGCAAAACTTTAACAGCTTTTACTTTCAATAGTAACATTTTATGCCATGAGTTGAAACAAAAAAGGCACCAGTTTGATACTTCATTTTTTAAGGAGATTTGTCACGAAAATGTGACTGCAATGTGTAATTGGTTTTTAAATGCATCAATATATTTTGCAATGGATTTATCTGTATAATAAGCCCTTTTTAATCCGGAACCTATTAAACCGAACGTTGCTTAATACGGAGAGCCATTTAGATGCATGTACAGTTTTAAAAAAATGCGAATTAGAGCAATGATGTATTTTTGTAGCCCATTTTATGTATTCTCTTACACAATTTTATATTTTATTCCCTTGTTTTGAAAATACAACTTTTAAAGTCTACGTTATGTACCTTGGCTCAATGTGTGGGTTACTTTACTTAATTCGTACATGAAATGATTCAGATTTAAGACCACTTTGTGGATCGCCTATTAGTCCAGATTAATTACTGTAATGTTTATGGTGAAATTAAGTGGTGATTTGAACGAATATTGACCAATCGATTTTGAGCATAATAATCTTTAAATTAGTTTAAAAAACTAAAAAATACGCTTTTGGATTCTCTAATAATAAATGCATCAACATGTAATATAAGTGATATAGTTTATATAATATAGCCAATCGCAGCCTTTAGTATTAATAATAGTAAAAAATCTATTACTTTTATATTTACAAAGAACGTGAATTTTATCTTTTATTCAGAGTTACATACAAACAACTGAAACACTTTTAATACTCGTACATCAACATGTAATATAGTTTAGCCTTTAGTATTTGTAATAGTATTAAATATATTGCTTTTATGAATTTTATCTTTTATTCAGAGTTACATACAAGCTCACAAGTGAAACTAATAAAAGCGTATTAAAATATATTACTCTATTACTAATTTATGTAGACTTATTTTGTATGCACTTTCTTCTGTCTGTAATTAATTTTCGTTCTTTCTTTTTCCTTTATCTATCTATCTATCCATTTTTAAAATTGTTAATTAACTTGAGTAGGATAAACTGGATTCATGAAGTAACGAAACACATTACATATTCAAAATGGCATTCAAAAGCAATGCTTAAAAAATGAACTGATTCCTTTATTCAATTCACATTTTTAAGAGTTTCAGTTTTATGCTTTTCATTTAGCTGGGTGTGGAAGACGACTTTGCTAACACACCCACAAAGTTTTTTTTCTTTTCTTCTCTCTCTCTCTTTTGTCATAAACGTTATTCCACAAAAGTTATTTTTATTTTAAACGCTGTAGATACTTTTTCTGAAAATTTAAAATTTTCCATACTGATTTGGCAGAGAAAACAAGTAATACAGTGGTCTAATAATAATGCTTTAATATTCAATGCTGAACAATGTACTGGTCAGTCGGCTGGTATTAGTGTAAAATCCAGATTTCTAATGTGACTTCAATCACGTCACAACGCAAACATTATTATTAAAACGAACACATTAATAAAAATCTTATTTTATGAATAGTCATAAAACTACTACGCATATCAGAGCCATTTCCAATCTTTAACGAAATTCAATTAATCCACAATCAGAAAACGATTTCTTCTTCAGACGGAACACTGAAAATGAGTTAGAAAATTGCTTCTCGCCAGGTAAATGGCAATGCCTGAAAACATTCCAGAAATATTGCCTTTTATTACTTTTTTATGAGCTTGTTGCGACCGATTCGATTAAATTAATCTTCTTCGATCCGCCACCGTTCTTATTGAATTCCAGAGAAGAATACGCTTTTTTTCCTCATCCTCCAATCGGTAACTTTACGATGCTTCTATTTTTGACGTTCGGCCTATTTATGTACTGCTTTGAGTTTTGAGGATGATTATTTTTATTTTTAGCGAGGAAATCAACAATCGATATGTTTGTCTTATTATTCTTTGTTGACATTATATCGTTTGGAATTACACTTTATGTGTTGTTGATGCATCTCCGCAGGAAACAAATATTTGTTCATACTCTGGTGAAGATATAGTCTCTGGGAGAAATCATTTTTTTGGTGCATTCCATTAAAAATATTTCGATATGGGGCATTGTATTTAAAATTTTCTTTTTTGTATGTTTCTCTAAAGCTTTTTTCGAACCGCAAGTACCTTAACATGAAACTATGAAAGTAATTTTAATATATTTTCCAATAGTTCCCGCATGATTTATCATAATATACTTTTACTGATGTATCAAGATGATATTTAATAAAGTTTATGTTAAGTATTTTTCAGCTATAAGTTTGCTTTATTTCAAAAATTTTTATTTCATCAATAACAGTGATAGTATCAGTTTTCGGAGAATATGTCAAGTTAAATAATAATTTTTAACGGTAATTTTGAAAAGTGATCAAAAAACATCTGTAAAAAGCAAACTTTTTAAATATAAGTAATATCAGTGGTTCTGGCTATTTTTGCGTAGAGTTAGGTAACATCGCAATTACATAAACATAACATAAATGTTGATTTGTCTATTCTTTAAACAGCGGTTCAATCGTATTAGAATTAATTATTATTCCAATTTAGAACATTCATGCAATGTTAAAAATTCATCTAACATTTTAAGTCAAAAAATTTCATAAAATATGCACTATTTGCTTAGAATTTACAACAGCGGTTGCAAATTAAAGGTTTCAAGATTAAAATTCGAGATATTTTTTTTTAAGAAACTTTCAGAAAAATTTGTGTTTAAGAAAATTATTACTGATATGTATAGCTTTTTTAGACCAACATAGTGTAAGTAAAACTAATTTAATGACTTTGATTCGTATAATACATGTACTAGAGACTAGATAAATGTACTACACATAAGTTAAAGACATGATATCATCGTAAAGTAATTAATCACATAGGTAAAATATTCCTTCATAATTATGTATAATGGCATTTCTTGAGATAATAGGTGACACTGGCGTGACAAACTCATACTATTTATTTACGAAACGAAATCATAAGGTAATAAATACACTTGTAGATTAGCGTATTATTGCGTTACCGAAGAAAGTAGTAACAACAAAAAGTAAAAGTAGTACTAATCAAATGCGCTGTTTTGAGTAATACAGAAATACCGAAGAGAAATAGTAAATAATAATTCATACGACAATGAGACAAAATATAGAAGACATCATATGGAAAATGTTGAGTTAAAATTTTTTCGAATGTAAGTGTTCTAATGAGTGTTTCTTAAAAATGAAGCTAGTGTTTATCGTTACTGCGGACAATTCTGATCTGAAATAAACATTTCACACATAATGGAAATGTATTTCAGATTGAATTTGAAAACCTTTAATAGTTCTAGAGCGAATTTCAGATCATGAAAGTATTGCATAGCTGTACTAGCATAGCTATTTTTTTATTGCATAGCTATATTAGACATGATGCCTTAGCATTATCTTTGCCAGTAAAATAATTTTAGCAAAATATTTGTTTTTAATTTTGAGAATATTAACTTAAATTTACACACTTCTTAAACATTGTTTTTGAACGAAAAATTATATGAAATTATACTATGAAAATAAAATGTTTCAATTATTTTCACTATTTGCTACCTAGAAGAAGTTCTGTTACAAAGTGATACTAGCTGTAGGTTACTCTCCACCAATTTGTAAAATAAATTCGAGTGTATGTCAAGAGTAGGAAATACCATGTGCAAAAGTATTAGTGTACATAAATACTTTGAACGTTTTTAAATACACTGCTCAAAGCAATTAGGGGAGCACATGGTTTTAACAAAATTACGCAAAGATGTATATCAATGAGTAACATAAAATGAATCGTCCATAGATAAGAGTCTACCAGGAAACGGAAGAAGAAATTTTTATGTGCAAATTAAAGTTAATGACGTCAAAAACCAGAAAAAAAGTATAAGTACAGAAAACGGGATGTTGCAGAAACGTCCGTTTTATTGCCGCAACTGTGAAATTTAATAGCGCAGTAGTTTATATGTTTTTCGGAGACAAGGTTACTTGAGAATGTCCCAACAACGTGATTCAACGGAATCAATGCCATGGCGTGGTATAGGCAGGCTGGAATCCGGTCAAACACAAAGTAGTGTCGCAGATGATGTTGGAGTCATCAGAAGTGTTGCAATGCTGTGGAATCGATTCCAAGAAGCAGGAAATGTTAGACGTCGATCAGGGCAAGGTCGGCCAAACGACACTGCAGCAACTGATGACTGATAAATACGGTTAACAGTCCGTTAAAACAGAATAGAGAATGCTACGCATCTGCAAATACAGTTTTTCTTGGCAATAGGACGAAGTGTGACCAACCAAACAGTACGTAATCGACATCATAAGGGAGGGTTCCATACACGTAGGTCAATGGTCTTCATTTCCTTGACCCTACACCACCGTGTGGCCCGAAGAAGATGGCTGCTGAACATCGAGATTGGGAGCAACATGTGAGCCTAGTGCTGTTTACAAACGAGTCTCGATTCAGTCTGGAGAGTGACACCGGACGTGTTCTGGTATGAAGGGACAGGGGCACTCGAAATAACCCCGCATTCGTTCGTGAAAAGTCACAATACAGACGAGCTGGTTGGATGGTATGGAATGGAATCAGCATAGGCGGACAACCGGACCTGCATGTCATTTGGAATAGCACTTTGACAGGCCGAAGGCATGCAGACGAGATACTGAGACCTCATGTCATCCCTAACGCTAGAGCTCTTGGAGATTCCTTTGTTTTGAAAGACGATAATGCTCGACCGAGAAGAGTTGGATGGTGTTATGCGAAAAGGAGTTAACCCACAAAAACCTGATTTTGAGATAGTGGGCTTTAAAGTCAACAAACTCTGGCAAACAGCATGAAGCTCTATATAAATATACCAATGATATGTTACCATGAAATGCTGAGAGGGCTTAAATATTTTTGCTTAATGTAGAAAGCAACATATTTTACCATCACAGTTGGATAACTCATTTTTTTATGTTTTGTGGGTTAACTCCTTTTTGCATAACACCATCCAGTTCATCTGGTGGAGAACATGCTTAAAGCTGAAAAAACACAGCGTATCCAGTGTAGTCAGCGTGCTCAACTGACCTGAATCCAATCAATCATGTTTGGACCATGCGCGGACGATGAATTGCTGCTCGACCAAGGTCGCCTGTTACTGTCCGAGACTTGGAGATTGCACTTCATGAGGAGTGGAACAGTATTCCCCAAAGTCAGATCGATAACCTTATCGCATCCTTGCCAAACAGGTGTGCAGCAGTCTTAGCTGTTCGAGGAGACCACACGCCTTATTAAAACTCATGCATCATGTCAAACAATACCATAACAGTATTTTACATGTAACCAAATAGTTGCCCTAAATCACTTTTTCATGTTTTTTCCACATTTTCAAAGAATTAAAGATTAATTCCAAAGTTTTTAGGTCTTTTTTTCTGTATTGCGCAATGATACGCGTGTACTATCCATAGTATGCCAATCCGTGGCGGTTTTGCACGGTTTTCTTCACTTTTTTGCTTGCTCTCCGAATTGTTTCAGCAGTGAACTTTGATCGCTTCATGTAACAAAGTTGGAAAAAAGCGGAGTTGACAAGTAAACCTTAAAAAAAATCGTTCTAATCATTAAAAAGTAACAGTTACTGGAAAAGCATTAAATGAAATTATGATTTTAAAAGGGATATTCTGTCTGCAATTTCTAGAGAGAGAAAAAAAATGTTTTAAATTATTAATAAATGTAACAGAGTGGATATGAAACAGTTCAAATTTCCTATCAGTAAAAAGTATAAGATTCCCCATGTATGTTGACTACAAAACTCAAAATACTTAACTAAACGTGGATATAATATTAGTTAGTCTTCTTAAATACAGATGTTACTAGATTCATTGCAATAGATTGACCGTCCATTTCAAAAAAAAATAGTCAAGCCATCAGCTCTAAAAGTTTGAAACAGCATTTTTACCCTTAGTTGAAAAATTACAATATTTTAAACTAAAATTTAAACATATTTTCGTATCATTCCAGTAAAAAATGTTGTAATCGCGATTAAATAATTTAGCTTAAAAATATAAATGTTTTCTTAAAAACAGAAATTTTCCGGATCGAATGTTTCTAGAAAGAAACGATTCAATTAAAAAATCATTTTTTTATTCTCTTCAAGTCATGCTGTAACTTCATTTCTATGCAAAATATTTAATGTAACTGATAACTTATATTGGCGCTACATTCCAGCACAAATCTCATTCTAAAACTTAATGAGATGAAGCTGGGACACGAAACACTCTTCTTCCAGCTTGAAATCAAAATCATTTGAAACATTTTTTTATGAATTACTTATGTACAAATTACACAGGCCAACAAAAAAAACCTTTTTGAAAACTTTTTTAATTTTAATAGCTGATCTTGATAGATTTTTATGTGCTGAATCCAAATCTGCTTGTAGTTTTTATGTATCACCCTTAGTTTCCAAGCAAAATGTATTTTATTATATAGTCTAATACCCATTTACAGTATATAGGGAAATCAATGAAACACTGTAGAATCGTAAAAATGGTTTGTATTTACAGTAAAATACTTGGAATAGTAATTTTATGTGATGATACAAGGTTCACTTGTCAAATGGAATTGCTTTATATTTTCTTTCCCTTTTTTCCTTGAAGCTTCTTGTGTAGCTTTTCCTGCGATGAATAGCTTGCTGAACTTCCCGGTGAAGTGACCAACAGTAATCCCCCATCATGTTGTAGCATGTGTTTCAGCAGTGCTGCCAACATCATCTTTGTTCATTAGACCTATTTTTTCATGTTATCTTAACTATGAAAAAGCTGTTAAATTCTAAAAATGTTTCTTTATTTCATGAATGTAACTATAAAATGTGAATAAATGGTGGGTGATACAACTTTTTAAGCATCATATTTGGATTCAGCAACCTAAACAACATAAGAATAAGGTATTTTCATTAAAAAAGTTTTTTCATCGTTGGCCTGTGTTATTGATAATTTATTACACGTAATTAAACGGAGAATCAATTTTTCAAACGTGAATCGTTGAAAGTAATTCTTAATACCGATTTTTAAACATTCCAAAGTTGTTGATGATTTTTACCATTTTCTCGAGAATTATCCTCATGCAATCTAAATTCATTTCAATGAGACTTGAAGTTGAAAAATGCCAATGATCTCATTTGAAATTCTAATTCCTTTTGGAAAACCGTTGTATAATACAACAGTTTATAAGACTTAAGAGGTTATTTGGTTTATCTTCTCTTGTACAATTACTCTCAACCCCTTTAAGATTAAGAAACTTTATCCGACGAAAGGTCTGCTTTTTTTGTAATTTATTGTTTGGTAGACAATATAGACGAAACTGGGACCGAAGCCTCACTTTTAAGATTTGAAATGAAATTAAAAAGATAGTTTGAGATATTTTTATTCTAAAAAATAGTCACAATACTTCCTATGAGATTTGAGCTTATAGTCTGAGTTCGAAAGTGTTGATATACATAGCTATTTCATTATTGTTGCTGTTATTTTTATACTAATTGTTACGGTTTGTCAATTTTGTAAGATGATAGTATTCTCCCATGGTTTCAAATATTACACTATATATAGTGAATTCATATATTTACTTATTCTGCACAGAAGTATTTCTTTTTTCAAAAAATAAAATACTTGTCACTTAAAATCGTATTAAAAGGTTCAAAAGCTAACAGAAGGGGTTCTAAAACTCATTTTAAAAATAAACTCATGTTTGGGACAATTGCAACAGCATGAAGGACTTGCGCGAATGGGCTGAGATTTTCAGCAAATGCAAAGTAGGGTATGATATGCAAATGATTAGAATTTTAGACTCGTAGCACATGCATACGCTGAGCAGCACCCTCTGAACACCGGATTTATCCGAATAAATAGACGGCTGCTGCAAAGTGTGTATGGGTTATAGGTGGTTATCTGCTAATGATAAACGTTAGCTCAGACGTTGCTTATGCCTCTTCGACGAAAAAGAGCGAGGTTTCAACAACTTACGGAGTTTAAACGGGGGAGGATCATTGGCCTTCGTGAAGCTGGATTGTCTTATCTTGAAGTAGCCGCTCGTGTGCAGCGTGACAGCAGCACAGTGATGCGTGTTTGGAAGCAGTGGACGGACGAGTGTTGGACAGCTCGGAAATCCGGGAGTGGACCCTGAAAAGTGACGTTAGCGCGCGATGATAGACACCTGATCCGCATGGTACTGACGGATCGTACAGACAAATGGCAGCACAGTGGTCAACAGCTACAGGTGTTTCATTGTGTGCTTCATCCATTCGTAGACGTCTGCTGCAGCGTGGACTGCGCGCAAGGACCCCTTTATTCAGGATACCCCTCACGTTTAACCATCGCCTCCTGCGGCTACAATGTGCCAATCAGCATAAGGACTGGCGTGCTGATTGGCAGTATGTTGTGTTTTCTAACGAATCCCGCTTTCATTTGTTGTACCGTGATGGCCGTTTTCGTATCCTACGCTATGCCGGTGAACGCCACCTTCCAGAGTGCATTATTGAACGTCACAGTGGACCAACACCTGGAGTCATGGTCTAGGGTGCCATATCATATCACGGGCGATCTCAATTGATACGTATTGTGGGTAACCTGAACAGTAATCGGGACATCAGTGAAGTTCTACAGCCCCAAGCTGTCCCCATCCTTCAAGGCTTGCCTGGCGCTGTATTTCAGCAGGATAATGCCCGCCCTTATGTCGCTAGGACTGTTCAATCCTTCCTTGCATCGTAGCAGGTACAGCTTCTTCCCTGACTAGCGTATTCCCCGGATATGTTACCGATTGAACGTGTCTGGGATTTCGTTGGTCGGCGTCTGGTTAGTGATCCTCGTCTTGTTGCTTCTACAGACGAGCTTTGGGTACGCATACAAGCAGTATGGTATGCTTTTGATCAGGCAGACATTAAAAATTTGTTTGACTCTATGCCACGTCGCGTAGCAGCACTTATTGCTGCGCGGCTACACAAAATACTAATATCAATATATTTTTATTGTTTGTAGGCTTTCTAAGTTTAATCATTTAAATGTACCACTATCACTCAGCTGTGTATAAATTTCATTCAGTTATGACGTTTCCTTCATGGTGTTGCAATTTTCACAAACATGAGTTTACAATAAGAAAAATAAGTCTTAAAACTACTTTTAATTTTTGTTAAAGAAGATAGCATAAAAATGTTTGTAATAAAAATTGCATGGATGTGTTTTAGAATTACGAGTATTATCTCCCTCAGAGCAGTGAATATAACTCGATTTCTCTTGTTGAAATAACGGTCTCAAGCAGGCTCTTCATTTTTAATTTTTCCAGTGGAGGGGAAACAAAAGGTATGTACTTCCGTAAAATTTCTCGTATACCAAATTCAAATTTTACAGAAAACAGAGAAAATCACGTCAGCGTATATGTAAATATACATTCATTTCGCAAAACCAGGTTCGAACTGGTCTCCTGTAACAGGAAACACGTGGATACAGTTTCTAAATAAAATTTGATGCCTCAGCGCTTTATTGAGTTAACTCGGCAAAAAGAAAATCATTTCAGAACTTGATTATATCTAAAATCATATAAAAAATATCGAGGCTTTTTATGAGCCGTCCAACAAAAAAATTTAGCTAATCAGAGGATTTTCTTTTCTGGGTTCCAAACGAATCAATTTTCTTTATGTCTCTTTCGAACACGTGGATGAACACCATTGATATTGATCACTTCCAAGCCGTTTACTCCACGATAGAGCATCTGAAAAACTTTTGATCCATTAGGCCAAAAGACGTGAATACCGGGATCATCTCTCTTTCCCTGATGCTTGTGATTCTTTTTAAGATGTAGTCTATTGAGCGAATACTATTTAACTGCGAATTTCACCATCAAAATAATTGCAGAAAAGGTGTTTATTATTGCAAGTGTTTCCGAAATTCCGTAGACTAAATAGTTTGTTTTATTTCCCATTTTTATTGGGAATTTCTTGTTAGTCTTTGGTAATTTTTGGAGCCAAGTTCAAGTATCTGCTGTTATAAAATATATTTTGCAACAAGGTTTTTTTCTCCATAAATAAGTATTCTCCTGTTTTATCTCTTAAAGGCAGTTTTCAATCAAGATGTGACGATAGTGTTAAACTTGATAAATATCAGCGAGTAAAAACCAGCTGAAAACAGATAAAATACATTATAAAACTGGTTCGTTATGTGCAAAGGTTCTTCATAATGGGGAGCACTTAACACGAAGAAACGAAACTCTCTCTTTTGCAGAGGGATAAGAAATAACTTGGACGAAGTTTCATACAAAATATATCTCTAACAGTAAAGTTATAGTTATTGTAACAGGGCATTGATTCTAAAAAGTTACTAAACAAGTGTAAGGAAGTTAGTTGTGACCAATAATATGGTTAACAAACGATGAGTCATACTTGACTTATATCAGCAAAGAATGCAAAATTGTTCAATGATTGAAAGTGTCTAAGCAGATGATTTCATAAACAATCAAATGGTTTAAAGAACTTGGAGTTGATGGTGTCAAACTAGGAAAAGAAAGAAAGTGCACAGTTAAAACATAGAGAAACCAGAAGGTTATCAAAAGGCGAGTTCAACGTAATCCTAAGATTTCATTGAGAAAAGTTTCAAGAGAGCCGAAGATCAACAATAGAACCAGCACGTGTGATAGCAAGAGTAGAGGTTGGTCTCTCTTTGCAATTACAAAATGAAAGGGGTTCAACAGTTAGCAGCAGAGAAAAAAGGCACAAGACTTCAATGATGCAAAGACCTGTTAAAGCGGACCGCAGGTGATCGATGGCAAGCATTTGTCTTTACAATTGAGAAACTGTTTACGATTGAGCAAGCTCATAATAGCCGTAATGATGGAGTTTGGTCAGCAGAAGCACTTGGACCTTCTTGCATTGTTGACCGGCGTCAACTACTCCAAGCACTAAAGTAAACCCGAAAAAAGGTTAGATTTAGTGAATGAAAGTCAGCTGCTAAAGCTTACTGAATATATGTACAATATACTTAACAGCTATTATGTTTTGAATAAAGCGTTTATTAAATTTTTATGAAAGTTAAGCTTTTTTAAGCAGTTGTAATTAGCCTAAATTAGAAAATTGTATGTATCTTAGAAAGCTGGAAACAGCTTTGGCATTATCATGTTAAGCTACAAGCTCACATTTTTGTCTTGGCATTTCATAGTCCTGTTTGCGGAAGGGCCTAAAGTAAATGAAAACCGGCACAGTACTTATTGACAGGCCATTCTTTCATTTTTATCGGGACTGGGGAATGTTTATTTTCTCAAAATATATTATATCGAAAAGCAATACCTCCCCCCCCCATACATACGTTAAACACATTCATTGCTTAAAGCAAGGAAGGGGGGGAGAGAATTGTCCCCTCCTGACCCTCCGAAACGACGACTCTACTTATAAATAAATAAAGCAGTAAAGCCATTTCTGAGAAACTTTCTGGAGTAATCGAATATAATATTAATAGAATACCCATTCACTAAAGAATAAACTTCTAGTATTAACAGCACAAATGTTTTGTTTATATTATAAACTTTATTGTGCGTGCCGCATAGGATCAGCTGAAATCCAAGTAAATTCGCCGAGTTGAACATCGCTATAATGAGAAATACAAATAATGGACGCAGTAAATGTGTTATTCATTTTCCGCTCATTATTGTATTCGCCTTTCTGAGTGCTCTTTTAGAAGGAAACGCGGATGAAATTCATGCATAGTGATTACATTAAATGGAAATTCGAAAGATATAATCAGAGGACTTATTTGTGAGAGAGCTACTTCTAGAAGACGTTTCTAGGCTTGCAGCACAAATTAAAACTTTGACTATATGACACAGAAAGCATTTGTCTCTGTTTCTAATATGCTAAAGGAAGTAGGTCACACAAACACACACACACACACACATTCCCCACCTCTGCATACTATAAGGATTTGTTTCAGCCATGGTATTACATTTCTGAGTGTAGTTATATTAAATAGTATTCTTTTTATACTTTTATATTTGTAAAGAACGTGAATTTTATCTCTTATTCAGAGTTACATACATATATACTAACAAACCCACTTGTGAAACTAATAAAAGCGTATTAAAAAGTGCTTTTTCCCCATGGTCAGATATGCAATAAAATAATCCGAAATTTTGCTGGACTTGCTCCTTTTTAATCCTAAAAAAATCCCCAAATCAATCGATTTTTGAGCCTTCTAAAGCAGGATCCCCCCCCCCTCCAAATAAAGTTCCCTGTTCTTGTTTACCAACGTAAAATGTCTTTTATCACTGTACAGCTTCGATCAGACTGTGTATTCAACATCCTAAATTGCTTCAAAATGAGATTGTTAGCAAGAATCTCGTTGTTCAGAAATCGTACTTTGAATTGGTAATGATATTTTCTCTCTCTTTGCGCGATTTTCGGAAAATAATCTTAAACGGATTAAACTTCTTTTGAAAGAAGGGAAAGCTAAAATTTCCGTGCATTTCGTTCGTTGCCAAATCATTAACGAAATTATTTTAATTCCATTTTATTTTAAGTTCCCTTTTCTTAGAAAACTGCGCATTTGTAGAAATTACATATCTCTGCTTGAAATGAACAGTGGCATATCTGCAAAAATCGATTTTTTTTATTACATCAAAAAATTCATTTTTTTACTCTTTCTTGTGGTAATATCGGCATATTTCTAGTTTCGAAATATCAAGCAGCAATCGCTAGTGTCGTTGTGCATAGTTGGTATTTTGGCGCGCTTCTCCTAGTAAACAAGGACGCAGCCGCCATTGCGTCAGTTCTGAAGAAGTGCTTGGAGGAGGAACATCTATGTCTCTGTAAGTTGATCCGGCATAAGTACCCTTAATACCATTTTACTTCTATGTTTCACTATGTATTATGAAAATAAAATCGGCATTTCGGCTGATGTGCCGTGTTACATCAAGTAATACTTACGTAACAACGGCATATCTTCATTTTTTTCTTAAATAGCAATATTTTAGGCATTTTTTCTTTGCCTGTATAAGTAGTTCAGTAAAAAACAATTATTTCACCACCAAAATATTTCGCTGTAGCTAATAGTATATTCGGGAATAATTTATTCGATTGTGCAAAAAGTAGTGTTTTGCAAATATGCCACTGTTCATATCAAGCAGCGATATATGTTTTCAGAGTCAACATTTCGTCGGCACTATGCTAAAATAACGAATGTGGAAAAATCGCGTTTTTCAAGTTAGAATTTTACAAATAATTAAAATTAAAGTGATACCTTCGAACGACAGTTTTACACTTAAAGATATCTATAAAAATTAAAAAACTGAAAATAATCAAACGCGTCAGGTGGGAAAAAATTATATTCAGTGTTTTAGCTCTCCCGACAAGTGCCAATTTCACATTCGTAATTTTAACATGGTGCCGACGATATCTGTGCCACCCTGAAGCTCTAAAGCCCATTAGTTTAAAATGTTTCTTCGATAATTGTTCCCCTGAGGAGAAGATATACTTACCTAGGCTAAAAACTTTAAATGGCTTCACAATGCTCATGATTTGACATTCCTGTGAGCAAGGCTTCTTAACAATTTCATCAAAATCGATGAAAAAAATCGGATTCAAAAAAAGGGAATAAAAATTTATTTACACTCAATTTATAATTTAGGAATTTACGATTTTTCTGCGCTTTCAGCTTCTGTTGAAATCGCTGTCTATTGGTTATTATGCTACTCTTTTATAAAGGTGGGCTTACACCTACACACAAACCTACACTTCTGAACCCTCCCAGAACCCTCGATTTTAACACATATTCAACACCTAATTTAGTTTTGACTAGATTTTTGTTTCTATTGCTCCAAATAATAGTGATAAATAATGAAAACTAGACAAAGCTCTAAAAAATATACCGAACAACAAATTCGTAAATTGAAAGAGAGAAACAAGAAGCATATTAGAATGGGGGGGGGGGGGGGTGCAAAGTTCTTAATTTTTAGGAGGGGGTCCGTGGAGGTCCAGACTTAAGGAACCTCTGATCTAATCTATCTATTGTCAGTGAAGAACAGTTTACCTGAAATAGGGTTGGCTTTAGTGTTTGAAATTCAACAGTTAAAGTTCATTGAATGAATGTAACATATGCTTACTAGCTGAGAGGAGAAGACATACAAACCTGGGTAAAACTTTACAATGCTCATCATTTGACTTACCTGCGAGCAAGGCATGCTAACAATTTCATTAAATATGAATAAAAAATTGGATTTATATAAAGGGAATAGAAATTTATTTACTTTCAATTCCCAATTTTGCATTCACATTTTTTCTGCTCGCTCAGCTTCTGGTAAAATCGCATTGTCTATTAATTATTACGCTACTCTTTTATTAAGGTTGTGCTCACCTACACACAAACTCGCACGACTAAAATTTGAAAGGTTTTTCATTGCTCTCTTTTTGCTCGAAATTTGATTGATAATAATACCAAAGTAGAAATAGCATTAATTCGATTAAATTTATAATATCTAAACAAGTATTTCATATACATCCTTTTTTATGTATGTCAGTTTCTCATAACTACCCCAGAACCGTCGATTAATTACTCCATATTCGTGATTGAATCCCCCTAGAAACATTCATGAATGTCTACAAAACCGCTCATAAATACAACATCTTCGAGGAAATCGCTGCACACTAACTTTAAATACTTGAATTACTAAGGCATTAGTTATAAAGTAGGTTTTTTTATGTTAGAAAAACGCTATATTGTCTAATCTCATGATGCCAAAATTAGTAACTCCAGCTTTGATACATTTTGTATTCGTTAGAGTTCTTTGATTATTTTTCCATGAAATTTTTGTTTATTCTAATTTTAAATTTTTATTTCTTCAATTTGTTAATCCTTTACTTCATTCATAGTTACTGGATTCGTAGCATTTGTTTTCTTTTTTAGCTAAAATTTAAACATCGGTAACGTATAGAATTCTTTTCACATTATAAACACTATCAAGATTTTTTGCAATATTCTTTCAGGAAAATTTTGTTTTCCTTCAGCTGACGAAAATTGACTTTCCTGTAAATTTGAAATTTATCCATTTTTTTTCCTAGACGCTAAAATATCAGCGTACATAAGAGACTTTAATGTATCTTTGAACTTTCGTTTGACAACAGGCTTTGATCTCCGTTAACTTGTTTATTTTGATTTATTCTTTGGAACCGCCCTAGTTATTTTAGTACAAAGTATTCTATTTCTTTATTGATTCTATTCTTTTGAAATAAAATGCTTCACTAAAAGGAAATTTTATCTGTTATATCTAAGTTTGAGAAACAATATATTTCTTTTCTTCTGATTACTGGTTAGATTGTAGATAAACTGAGCAGTTTTACGTAGAAAATATGTTTTCAGACTTTTAAGATTTTGCTTAAAATGCTAAAACCTAGTTCCCAAAAATCTTTCTATAAAAATTATTTGAAACCAATAAGTGAAAAGGCCGAAATTTTTAAAAACATCACCATTCCGTCATTAAAAGATGTATATAAAAATTATTTTTAATATAGCATTGTGATCGCGAAAAAAAATTCACTCAAATTTCGGCCAAATTTTCTATTTTACTCACCTCCAAATGAATGTTGAGTCGTTTTTTTCGACCCCCAAGCACGTGCATATGCACTTATGAACATATAAGCAGCCTTAACATCCTTTTCGACCACCCTCGAGTAAATTACGAAGAGTTTTCTCGTGACGTCCGTATGTATGTGCGTATGTCTCATAACTCAAAAACTGCATGTCGTAGAAGCTTCTAGTTTGGTATGTAGGGGGAGGGGGTCTAGTTGTGCACTTCTCCTTGTGGTTGACTTCGAATAATCCCAAGGGGACCTTTTACCCCTTTTTGGGGTAAATCTATTAATTGCAATGTAGACTAAAATGATGTTATGATTTGGCGACCACTTGGCGATGTATCGCCAAGCTTTTGGTTGCCAAGTGTTTGTCGCCAACTTGGCGATAGGTCGTCAACTTGGCGATGAATTCGACGAAAACAGTTATTTTTCGAGCTTGTGTTCAATTTGGCGCAATTGGCGGTATTTTGAGCACAATCCACTGATTGATGTTAAAATCGGCGATATTTAGAAGACAAACAATTGGAACACATTTTTTTGCATTGATTGGCGACAAACTGGGGGTGTAAATGTTTAAATTTTTATTTTGCTCCCTCTGAGGCACTATTTAAGGTATCTATTACGAAACTTAAACTTAAAAGGAAGTAGTGTGGGGTCCATACCAGATTTTTTCATGTCGAGTGCAGGTTCTTTCAAATTGAATAAAGAGAGAAATTAATTTAAAAAAAGGCACAATTAGTAAGCAATAAATAGCAAAGAGTTTAAGCTTATAAATGCTTTTAATATTGTTTTCCTTGTACATACTCATGTCTGTCTTACCAAAAGGGGATGTTATCAATTCATTCTGAAATAATTCTTTCCGCTCTCGTAAGCACGGTTGGAATCGTTCGGCATCGAAGGGTGAAATATGGTTATAATTCCAATGCTTAGATTAACCCGTTAATGCCTACTTCGAAAAAAATCAATAAATTTTGGTAATTTTATTAGTTATTTGTTCATTCTATGTCTTGTAAGTGCATCATACATAAAATTTATTTTTTCCAGTATCATTTACTATTTTTATTTTAATGGCAGATTTTTGTACCAACCAGCGTTCGAATAGTCCGATCACATTTCTTAGATGAATTTTGACTTTAGTTTTTTGATTATAATAATTGCAGTAATTATCGATTATCAGTACCTTTAAAAGTAAACTTTTGCTTTCATTCACATTGTTTAGCGTTTTAATTAAAATTAGATTTACTCAACAATAATAATTCTATAGTTCAATTTGCAAAATGAAATGTTATCAACTTTTTATTTATTTGAGAAAAAATTTTAGGAAAAAATAATTATAAAAAAAATGTAAGTACATTAAAAAAAATTGAACTAAATATTCATTCAATAGAATCAACAAGAAAGCTGTTATGGCACCCTAAGGTGGAAGTGATTTGTATCAAGCAGGTGTACTCCATCGATGCACTTGTTACACAATTTCAACAGTTTTGACATAGGAACAAATATTTTACTTTTTTGAAGCACTCCATCTACTGCCTGATTTCCATGGTGTCTTTATGTACTTCATTGCTTGAAACTGCAGTGGAAGCACTGTCGTTCTATTTCGCAGTAACAATAGCTTAATATGATAGCCTTGGTTGTATTTGAGATTCTTCGTTTCATTTCTTGCACTCAGTGATCCATCCTATTGTTTATTCTCTCTCGATGGATAAGTCGCCCCAATACTCTTTTTAGAAAGTTTTTTTTAGTATAGAAATACAAGCAAATTTGCCCACTACATCACAAGTTTCCCCTAGTATTTGGTAATTTTCTAACAATCCAAGTACAATATCAGCCTAACCAGTCGCGATATAGTTCTGCAAGAAATAAAAGTTCGCATAATGAGGACAACATCCGTAGTTTATAACTAAATAGCATTGATTTTCATCAATACATTATTTGTGTCCATGATATCCGTAATGAGGATTGTAGACAAATCTATTAGGTTGGTGCGTATGAAATGTCGGATTCTTAAGTGATTGTATAAAACTGCATATCTTTCTTCAAAAGCTGTTTATTCAATCAAAGTATGCTCCATTCGCTTCAATACACTTCTCCCAACGAGATTTTAAAGCGTAGATGCCTGTCTTAAAAACATTTTGGTCTTTAGAATTAATAAACTCTGATATCGAGTTTTTTAGACTGTCTACATTTTCATAGTGTTTGCCCCTTAAAAACAGCTCTAAATGCTTGAAAAAATGAAAATCGGTCGGCGAGAGATCCGGTGAATATGGTGGATGCTGCAAAACTTCATATTCCAGTGAAATCGGTTAAGCAATGATGAGCATACATTTAACCGATCCAGCTTATTTCGCTCTGTCAGTGCGTGCGGTACCCACTTGTCCATCTTCTTAACCTTGCCACTCTCAGAAAGGTGTCTCAATATCGTTGTATGGTCAACTTTCATCCTGATAGCAAGTTTCCTCGTGGATACGACTGGATCCGCTTCCACTAGAACCTTCAGGTCATCATTCTTCACAGACGTTTTGGGTCTTCCGCGCGGCTCATTTTGCAGTGAAAAATCGCCAGTCCGAAATTTTTCGAACCAACGCTGCACTTTCCGATCGTTAACCGTATTCTCCCCAAACGCTTGGTTTATGTTGCGTGCAGCTTTTGCAGCACTATTACCAAGTTTGTACTCATATAAGAAAATGACGCGAATGTCGGCAGAATTCATATCGGCAATAAACTCAAAAGAAATAACAAAAGGGAAAACCTTCGAGAAAACCTATTTTGCTGAAATGAGTCTCTGGCAATGGACAATACGACTATGAATGAGGTTATGCCAAAGACAAAAGTATAACGAAAACAGGGAGACAAACGTCCGCATGTAAAGAGAATTCGACATTTCATACGCACCAACCTAATACAATGCCGTATTTTGATATTTCTAACAACTTTCAAATCTTGTTGAAAGTCTCAAAAGGGGGAAGTTTTCAAAGAGGTTAGAAAAAAACTAAAATTTTGAGTTTATTACTTGAAATATAAACTTTGCGATATAAATTATCCGCAATATTAGAGTTCGAAATTTTTTTTAAAAGCTAACTAATATATCCCTTATTTATACAAATTTTAGTTGAGACACTTCTATTTTCCCCAAGCAAGACAGACTACACATTCGCCGGTTGGTACAATTTTCTACCATTGAAAGTGAATTTACAACATAAGAAAAAGTTAAAAGCAACTATTTAAAATCATATTTGTATCAAATAGACTCTTTCAATCATGATTCCGTCTTAAAACGTTTTTGAAAATTAAAATTA
>JAXGGA010007936.1:0-59718 GCA_038373865.1 Uloborus plumipes
TTTAATTCTTTATTGGATCCTTTGAATGAAGTCTTTTATCAAGTTTCAAATGTCTCGAAGCTTCAGCTTTGGTATTTTTATGGAACAAGTTAATTTTCAAGGGTATATCCAAAACTCTTCCGATCAATTATGACATTTCTCATCCGCATCTTCTTACTCGTTATAAACAGTGAATCGAACATATTTTTATGAATATCACAAAAAGATGTTTTTGCGTAACTTGAGAAAAATATGAATCAACTGAACAATCAACCAGAATGTGTTGATTTATGAACCATAAAAAGAGGAAAACACAAAGAGTAATTTCAAAAGAAATTAAAACAAATAAAATTATATTTCCTCACACTAGATGCTGCAAAGCAAAGGCAGAACACAAGCTTCGCTATCTTCTCTTTCTACAATATGTTGAATTACACCAAATTAATGATCCTTCCGAAAAGTAAACATAATTAATTGTCACCAAGAACATCTAAGCCGATCGAAAGCAATTAGTTTCAAAGATTAATAACTTAGGAACGACATCACTCATTAGGCACTAAAATATTTCCGAAACCACAAATCATCGGTTGCTTCCGAATCTTGAAAATAAACTTTCCGATAAGCACAACAGTTCCAAATGACATTATTAATTACTGATTAAAACGCGCAATCAATCTACATTGAAAGTGAAGTCGGAATAAAATATATTCAATCAACCAAACCTCGAAAATAAAAGCATTTCGGTTGTTTCAACTTGATGAATTAATTCACTTCACTTTAAATTGAATCTTTCCTTCCAAGAACTTAGTATTTGTGAAATCTGCTTCAAAACAGGAGTAAACAGTTATTAAATTTAAAGTAAGAAATAACGCTCAGAAGATTATTAAGAGAAACAGCGAAAATTTTCATCATTTTAAAGAGAAAAATGGGTAATTTTTCTACTAATTTACAAGAAATAGTTCTAAACCAAGTACATTGTTGTCAAAATAATAGTCATAAATTTGGTTTCACTGCACGGACACATTTTTCGGTGATTTAGTTTCCATAAAACAAGTCCACAGCTGGATTTTTTTGCTTTCAGTTTGAGTTGAATGTTTTTCATACCATCAGTAAATCAAACACATCTTCATAATTATTTGCAAAAGTTTCGGTGTACGTGTATATCTTAAACAATAATAGTAAAATGCAAAGTCCATGGATTGGTTGAACAAATATTAAAATTATTATTACTTTGTTCTGCAAAAAATCATTTCAAGAACAATAGCAAAACAAGAATTTGACAACATGATAACGTGAAAATTTGAATATAAAAAATACAAACGCATTCTTGAAAACTTATTTAACATCAAAAAGCGTCTTCTATTCTTAGAGACATTAACAATCTTCAAATTTCACCATTATGACACAAACTCCTAGCGTCTTCCGTCATCACACACAGACCATATTCATAACAACCGTACTAAGAATATCCGATGGCAAAATGGAGATGAGAAACACTGCACAAAATCCAACCCACCGTGAACTCAACAAGCGGCCAAAGTAGGCGTCCATCTTTTTATATTTTTTTTCGTTCCACCAGAACAACAATCGACAACGCAGTAATAACAACCTGAACCAAGAAGACACCCAAAAAAAGTAATAAAAAAAAGAATGAAATCAACCCCAACGCATTTCAAATTTCCAGCTACTTCCTTCAGAACGCTTTGATTTCCTCCACAACATTTTGCAAATATAGCATGGCAACAAGGTTGGCATAATTTCCCGGATGTCAACATAACTCGGAAAGGTGGTGAACCGGAAGAATTGATGATACCAAGAATTTAATGCATGGACGTTACCTGTCCAAATGTTCATGTTTTTTTTCCGTGTCAATCGACAGGTGGCTTTTATTTTATCCAGTATTCCCATATTTATCCGCCTCGACCAGTGATGCAAAGAATTCCTGTCTTGTAGCATGATCCCTGTTGCAGAAAATCTAGGTTTAGTATTAATTTATTTGCAGCTTGAAGCAAATTCCGCAGCTTGTTTGCTTTAAGGATAGCCATTAGATGACCTCAGTAAAACAAATTGGTTTTCCCTTATTGGCTTTTCTGAACTCCCTCATACGTGTTTTTTTTATGTCAAAATGAAT
The DNA here is from genome assembly GCA_038373865.1 of Uloborus plumipes. Taxonomy (NCBI): domain Eukaryota; kingdom Metazoa; phylum Arthropoda; class Arachnida; order Araneae; family Uloboridae; genus Uloborus; species Uloborus plumipes. The sequence goes on from JAXGGA010007936.1 coordinate 2,111, forward strand.
AAACTTATGTCTATGAATAGAATATTAGTTTATAGATAAAAATTAAAAGAATAACTAAAAATAATTTAAAATTGCTTTTTTTATTTATAGATACTTTTTATCGTTGGATTCGCAGAGGAAAATATATGTACAGTCAGTGGCGTAGCTAGGGGTTGGCAGGAGTGGCTCTTGCCACGGGCGCAGCAGCCAGGGGGGCGGCATTTTGACCGATTAAAAAAAAATTTTTTTTCGACAAGTCTAAACAGACTAAAAAATTAAAATTCGATAGACACTCCAAGAAGCTCAAATTGCACCCCCACGCTACAAGACAAACCATACAAATGTGCAACTTTGCTTTGGTAGATTTTGGTTGGATACACTGATGTTAGCTTAAATCTAATTGGCAGGATAGAATTTGGTTATATGGGGTCTGGAGTCTATAATAGGCTAATCTGAAATTGGTGGGTCTTATCCACTTAAAAAAGACAGAAACAAACCTTTTTCTCTCCGCTTCTTTCCAGCCGTTTTTTTCACGATATCACTTCTACTTATCAATTACATACTATACTTCGGAAATAACGTTCTACGGTTTAAAAAATCGGCGAGCTTTTGTTGAAAACATTTTGGATACAGATTTTTGGAATGCAACTTTAGGATGACAGAAAATAACTTCTCTGTTGGTCACAATTTTTCTGTGGCGAAAACTAGTGAAAGAATAACATGTATTTCTCAAAAACGGGAGGGGGAGGTTTCTAAAAAACGACTATTGTAAATTTCGCGATTTTAAAAGTTTCTACCAAGAGCCTACATTAAATGAAGATTCGAAAAATGAGTAACACAAGTACAACGACGCGATTTAGAACGAGTAACGTTTTCAAACGCTGTTTGTGCTTCGATGGTTCAGTATATAGAAATGTTAAAAGGTTCAAAAAAAAAAAAAAAAGATACATTTTTTTAGTTTGTTTCGATCTCGTATTTTGGAAATATTTCTATTTTATGTGTACTTTAATGAAGTGCTCTGACTTCTAAGCGATATAGTACTACTTTGTTCTTTATACTCATTACCGTTTTAGTATTATTGGGAGGGATTGAGCTCAATTTGTAATCACGCCAGTGAAAAATGTTTTGTGCTCTTTCTATTGTCCCAATAAATAAAAAAATAGCTATTGTTTCTCATGTAGTACTGAACAAGGAAACGTCAAGTGAATGTTGAGGGAAGATGCGAGTACTCTTCGCTACTTCAGGGGGGCGAGCCACTTTTTTAAAACGATACACAAATATACGTGCTAATTAGTTTTCTTTTTTATCATTCTCAGTTCGAGCATCGTCGTTGTGGTACCCGCCAATTTTTCCCTATTGTTGGCCCATTTTTGTATGGGCTGTATTTAAAATTAAAAAAAAAAATCAACAAAATACATCTGGTACTTTCTTAAAGTCAGGGAGGCAACAATTGCCCCTCTCCTAACTTCCCTCATAGATAATATTAGTATTAAATAACGGCTGGTCTCTGGAACATTTTAAATACTTAGAATGAAAAGTATTTATTCATAAAAATTATAGGAGGCATAAAATAGCGAACTTTTATTTTACCGGTATGCAAGGAGTCGTATTTATTAAGCTAATTTCCGATTAATTATTCTTTATATATATATATTTTTTGATTACATAATTACAATAGTATCAATACTTTGATTTTTATTTAAAATGCACAAATTATGTTTATTTTATACATTCTTCTAGTGTTTTAAAACAAATTTGAAATAAAAGCTGTTGTGTGTGTGGAAAAAAAAAAAAACTCACTATGTTCAACAACGAATTGCAAGAATTATTAGCTTTTTGAATTTATGTGAAATGATGGAGAAAAGAAGGAACGCCCCGAACTAAGATTGTTAAAGGCAAAAATTCTCAAATTGAACAAAAAACTTGTAAAAATAAAACTTGAATTTTACTCAATAATGAACAAGTAGACATATCATTCATATATAACATGGGGAACACTGAAAAACGTTAAAAATGCTGAAAGAAAGAAAAAAGAAGAAGAAAAAAAAAGGTTGCAATCTGCAAATTTTTCAAACAAATAAATCAAGGAGGGAGGGGGGGGCGCAATTTTTCAAGTTCGCCACGGGCGCTGAGCCCCCTAGCTACGCTACTGTGTACAGTACTTTTTATCCGAATGGATATGAAATAGGCTGATGGCTGAGCAATGAGGAGAAAAATATACCATATATACTGAAATATATCTAGGACTTGAAAGAAAAAAAAATAGCGAAAAGAAATGCGTATATGAAAATAGTGAAGTCTATAGTGATGATCAACTTCATTGTTCCAGACAAAGTATTTATAAGGATGAAATGAAAGAAGGAAGGGAAAGAAAAGTTGATTACTAAGTTTGATGTTAAACATTCAGAATGTGTGATACTATTAAAATTAAAGAAAGAAAGAAGAGGAGGGGAAAAAACATTCGAATACAATTTTGAAAAATCTGATCTCTCTCCCCCCACCTCTCCTATTTTTCTCGATGATAGATTTTTATCTAAAATATGAAGTATGGAAATAGGTTTGACTAAATTTTTAAGGCGTGTTTTAGATGCTTACAAAAACGTTAAAACCGGAATTGTTTATATCGAATCAGATTAAACATGTAATTGAATGATAGCTCAAATCATTATTAATCAGGAGAAGAAAAAATAAATAAATGCACAACAAAAATTTTTAACAAATAATAATGCGTAATTAGTTTCTTAATTTTTTTTTTGAATGTTTGTGGTTACAGAAAATTAATAGCGTACACATTCAATAAATTTGTTAAGGAGACAAGAATTGCGATGAATATAACTTTTATATTAATATTAATGGTAAGTTAGGGTCTCTAACCTTCAAAATAAATTAAATGGATAGTAGAATACTCACACAAAAATTAATACAAACGTTATAGAAAAAATCTATAGGAAGGTAATAAATATGACTCAACTCTAAAATATTATCTCTTTATCCTAATTCCAAAATATTTTTAGAGTATTTTCAAGTTTGTGAACATCAACGTAACGAACAAAAAAAAAAAAAAAAAAGGAAATGTGGAAGGGTAACGGAACATTTCAGTGTTGCATCACTGATCACACTTTCCTTGTTTATTCATCGTAATGATGCAATTACCTGGGGATAAAATATAGAGAGTTGTTTATATTTATGTTTCGTGTATGAATATGAATTCAAGTAAGGTAGGAAAATTCATTTTTAAATTTATTTGACTGGAAAAGTCCACGTTCACAGTGCACTGTCAAACACAAGTATTTAAATTGCGATTTTGTTACTAATCTTTAACTTTTCAACATTAGCACTTAAAAGATCCTTCGTGAAATCATTAGAAAGTAAAATTGTTTTAATTCTTTTCATGAAAGTATAGCTTTTAAAAACAGATTAAATTAAAAAAAATAATAAGGACTGAAACAGAATTGTTTTCTGAAAAATTAAATTTTTCGCAATCAGGCGCAATCATAGTAGCCTGGCAGGGTTGTTGTTGAAAAAAAAAAAAAAAGAAAAGAAAACAGCCTTTGAAGGAAAGCACTTTTTTATAGATAGCTGGAATGGTTGGTGGAATTTTGATGAAGCAAAAAAGATTAGTTTAGATATTTAGAACATCTTTAATTTAAAAAGCAAACTATTTATTTTTTAAAGGGGCATTAAAACCAATTTATATTAACTTTAATGAATTACGATTATTGCATTAATTTCACTCATTAAATATTAAACAAAAATAACGCTAATGAAAATCAATGTTTTAAAACTTATACCATAATACAGGAAGCAATGGTATATGAAAGAAAATAAAAGCTAGTATAAAAATAAAAATGCTTGCACGAGTGAACAATTGAAAACATTTTTCTTTAAATGCCACAAAGTAAATAACTTTTTTCAAAATCTGAAAAAATTCCATGGCATAAGAGTCATTTCCTATTCAATTATGAGGGCATTTTGAGCTGAGAAATTGATAGAATTTTTGGAAAAATAAAGAAAAGATAAAAATTGTTCACATGTGACTCCTTTCGCCTAGCTATAACTCATATTCATATTATTCGCCATTACTATTCCTTAATCATAATTATCGTCCAAATAAAAAGATAAAAAATCTCATCAAGGTGAAAAATGAATTTCCGAACCTAAATAAATAAATAAATAAAATAAGATAAATAGCATTCACAACAATCACTTCGGCAAAAAATAAATTCAGCAAACTCTTTACATTAAGTTGATCGATTTGTTTACTTTGTTTTAACTGTCAGAATTTGTTATAAATCAGTTCAATTGGTTTTTTTGCCTTCTCTGACACACTCTGATGCATTGCCCAATTTTTTGAAACAGTGATAAAAACGTAGCATAACCCAGTAAAGCATTTCTATTATTTCAAATTTTATGCTTTTAGATGCAGTAAATCGAATCGTTTGTTTTTCGTAAAATCATTTTTCATTGTTCAAAAGATTTCTTTTTTCTTGGAAAATATCATTTTTAAATGCCGTTATGTGTTTCGTTTTGCTTTTACATCTAAAATATCGCACACAAATGTTTCTGCTTTTGAGTTACAAAGTTAAGTTAAACTTCTGTTTCTGATAGTCTCCCATTCCCAAATCAAATACTGTTTGATTGATCAAATATTTCTTGGTCAAAACCTTTTTTCGTTCATGATTCTCGGTAAATTTAAAGTTGTTTTTAGTTCAATGCTAGCAGACGATTTATTTATTTCGTTTTCCAAAAACTGATCTATGGTCGCAATACATTTCTATCAACAAATAAAAAAACCTAAAAATAGGAATGGTTATATGAGTCGTCTCACAACTCTCTAAACTCGTTTCATCTAAAAACTAAACATTTCTCAAGATAGGGGACGGGGGGAAACTCCTCACAATTTCACGAATTTTAGTATTGTCCTAATGTTTTAAATATTATTTTTGTAGATTCTTTAGGATTTTTCTGATACTATTAAAAGAAATAGTAAAGCAATTTTCTTCGTTATAAATTGAAAAAAAAAAGTGTTGAATTCAACGGGTTTTGGAGCTGAAGAATGGACTTAAAGAGCTTTAGGACATCTCCCTACTCATCAGACAATTTCAAACAACAGAATTGCTGGGAGCCTTTTAGTCATCAGAAATGTTTCATATGAAAATTGTCAGCAATTCCGTCAAGTATGTAAAATATTATTGCACATGCACATTCAAGAAAACGAAAGGGGAGGGTGAGACACTGAACTTCCATGATATAATTTAAGCCCTGGTTTCAGATGAAAAACATATTTGTTTATAAAGTTACAGAAATGAAATCCATAATTTTCATAACACTATTATCATCTTTAAAATGAAAAAAAAAAAAAGGCTGCGCCAAAAGATAGAAAAGTCTTCCAGTAGAGTGCGTGTTAGGAGGAAGGAGGTATGATATATAAAAAACATATGATAAAATTAATATAAGAGAGATAAAAACAAGTTAAGATGACCAAGAAATGCAAGAAAATACAGGGTTGCATTCAATAGATCTGTATTAAAACTTCAGCGGTAAACATAAGTAAGCATGGTAAAAATATATATTATGCTGCCGTAAAACAATAATAGTTTAATAATGCATTGATAAAAATAATTTCCTGAGACTAAATTAGAAGTAGGTATAATCCCTTACCTAAAATCATGTTCATTCCTATAAAAAAATTAAATGTATCATTATTGGTATTAATGAACATAGTCCATATGATTGTCATTATGTTTTGAATTTTTATATAATTCACGAGCTTTCCAAAGTCGACGTAATTAAACAAATAATTCAGCTATTAGCATAGTTATTTTGATTGTTGTAATGATTTGAATTTTAGTATAACACATAGGTATGCACCGATATATCGGCAGTACCGATTAATCGGCCATAATCGGCCACTGTGCCGATTATTAATAATCGGCAAAATCGGGCCGATTAATCGGCTGAAAAATATTTTTCAGACATTATTCTTCAAAGTATACTTTCACTAGGAAACTATGATGAATAATTTTATTAACAGTAATAATAATCCTCACAGTTGATATAAAGTTTTTTTTAAAGGAATTCTCCTACTTTGAATAAAAATACATAGACAATGATGCAACATTTTTCATGTGGCGATAGTTTTCTACTTAGCACAGTGCTTTCAGATAACCTCTAATTTTCAAAGAATAAAAGTATTGAATTAAATTGCTACTGATTACTAAAATATATGAATTAAAAGTACTCCTAAATTGGAGTGTTCACCACACACTCCCCCACACCTCCTTTTTTGTTAAATTTTTATTTCCAATTAACATAACTAACAATGGAAGTTAAAAACAAAAGTTAAAGTTTTCGACTGCTTTTTTCTTACAAATAACTAACAATGTGTTATTAATATTATTGACACTAATATGAAAATTGGTTCTAAGAAATTTGATAAAACATTGAAACTATTTCATGAAAACTAGGAAAATGAAAAAAAATCTTCTCCCAGAAATAAATTACTTACTATTTCTAAACTTGGAATTGTATAAGAGATAAAAAACAGTGATGATAAAATTGGTAGTAGAAAAACAATTATCCTTATCATTAATCGGCTCATCCGATTAATCGGCCGATTAACAACAGTTGATTAATCGGTAATCGGTAATCGGCCAATTTGCTTGTCGGTGCATCCCTAATAATACGCAAGCTAATTGGATACGGAAAAAGTAATAAATCTGCGACTGCCAATTAATACGTTTTATAGAGTATATAGTATGCATGTATGTATTTACGTACGAGTGCAAGTTTGTATGAGCGTGTGCGTGTATGTGTCACCGAACGGCTCACTACTTCTCCTTTGTGTGTTTCCTGTGTTACGCCTATCTACCTACACAGAGGCGTTAGCGCTTGGCCTCGCGTCAAACTTGTAACCTTTTCATATCATTAATGTCACTGCTGACCTTAAGGGGAAAAAAGAAAGACAAATTTAAGATCATACTACCTTATGGTCTAAATATAAACAAAGGATTTTTATTAGGAGAAGAGTTAAGATTTTCCTCAATGTGGGTAAGAACAGAGACAGTTTCTCAAGTTATTCAAATAAAAGCCGTAAAATAAAGTAATATAAGGCCACCGCTTTTATGGATCACGTTTGTTCTAATCAGTTTTGTTTTAACAAAGTGGCTGATTCAATAAAGCGGCTGATTCGATACACTGTAAAAAATGAATGTTGCTTTTACATAATAATACAACTAATTTTATAGCAATAAATTGTAAAAATTGCTAATTTTGCAGTAATAAGCTAAAATTGCTAGTTTAGAGTAATAAACTGTAAAATTGCTAATTTTACAGTTTATTACCGTGCATTTTACATTTTTAAACTAGAACCTCTGCTGCCAATATATTATACTGTTGTTTTCATTGAATAACACAGCTAAATTTTAGGGCAATAAACTGTAAAATTGCTATCTTTACAGTAATAAACTGTAAAATTGCTAGTTTTACAGTTTATTACTGTGCATTTCATAGTTTTCGATTGGAACCTCGGCTGCCAGTATTATTTTGTAAAAACAACAGTTCATTTTTTGCAGTACAAAGCTGGGTTTTGCTCAGTTTTTGACAATTTGATTCATTAAAGTGGTTGATTCAATTAACCGGCGTCCACTGAATATTAAATGAACTTAGACTACTTTCAAAGAAAAAGGCTCATCATTTTATGAAAATTGGTGTAGTTGTGGTAAATATCCAACTTCTTTAAAATAGTTGAAGATACTTAAGCCTAGGACAAATGAAGACATTTTCTTTAAAATTATTTTATAGCCTGAGTTTTATGAGTAATAAATGTCAACGGATTTATTGATCTGGTCTGACTCTGTATGACATCCTTTAAAGTAAGATCTAGTCCATTTTTGCAACAAAAATTGTAATAAAACCGGGTTTATTTTCAGGGAAACACAATAAAAGAAAATCCTTACAAACTATTTAAGAAAAAAAAAAAACATTGGAATGTGTTTTGATTCAGACTTTTTAACTACAGCATAAACAACATTACGAACTGCAACAAGATCCATTTAATGGAGAAAAAAAAATCCAGCTCCATTTTGCTACTACGTTAACTTGAAGCCACCCACTATCCTTGATCTCTCAAGCTCATTGGAAAATGGATGAACTCAGAACTTTCGCATGTAAAGCTTACCTACACCAAACCAACAGCAAGTGGAAGAAACCATTAACAAATTACGCCAAGAGAGAATGTCATTAGGTTGTCTAATGGAGTTTTTCTGAACACTAGTTGCTGGAAATTCCCCTTTTCAAAGCATCCAAGGCTATTCTACCAATGATTTTCCATAAGTCAATTTTCTCCGTTTTGCTAGAGTATGATACTTCTGAAGAAATTGCACCTTGGGCAGAAATATCAACGCATTAAATGTAGATTTAACTTTGAATTTCTCAGTTTCATTACAAGATTTGAAAATAGAAGTTCTTTGCTGTTATTTCTCTTAAAAGAACAGATTTCTGATAAATCCATTTGCGAAAAGCTACAAGTGCGTTACATAAGTGGCTTTTTAATATGGCAGAAGTTTATTGGTTTTTTGTTTTGAGGTGCAAGTTCAAGATAATGAGTGTGGCTTAGCAGCAATTAATGAAAAGTAGGGTACACCCGTATACCGACCATAACATCGTTACAACTAGCATTTGGCACACATGGCAACAGAAACATTTTAATTGATGGGTGCAATTGTTTTTAAAAAATTGGAAGAGTTCAAGAACTCTTACAGTTCTGCACCTTTTTTTTCAGGGGGGGGGGGAGTGAAATGAAAAAAAGTATAACAATCTAGTAAATCAATACGTCTAACCAGTGGATTAAAACTTTTTCCAGTCGTTTAATTTCATCAATTCATCCAAGAGATTACTTTCGAAAACCTACTTTATTTATCTTTTTTTGGTTTGGTTCTTGCTTTTTATTTATTAATTTATTTGTTGTTATTATTGTTATTATTATTTTGAAATACGTAAGCGCGATTCATTCACTGAGGTGTGTTTTTCCCTGGACCGTCTATTCTAAGAAGAAAACTTAAATTATCCAGAAACTAGACATTTTGAGATTTGTTCTTCTTCATGTAGAAACGAAAAAATTTTTATAATTTATTTTACTTCTTTTAATGATTTAATACCTTTACTCACATAAAATTTGTGAGTAACGTTCACTCATTGCTTTGTTCTTGAGTGTTGAACATTTTTGTAGAACTGAATTAGTTTTAGAATTGTTTTCTGTAAGATTTTAATTGTATGTGTACAGAGGACAAGTAGTGATCCCTTTAATTAAAAAAAAAAAAAGGTGAGTGAGGGAGTACGTCTATGCGTGGTAATTTGACAGGTTAATAGGACTAGTATTTGTGTGTACAGAAAGAAAATCAACGAAATATTTTTTTTTTTAATTTTGCGATATAAAACCAGAAGTACCAAGAAATTGAATTTTACAGAGTGAGGAAATTCTCAATTTACCCAATGAAACTTTGAAATTTTTCCAAATGATAAGAAGAAAAACAGGCACACATGCCTACATCAAATAGGAATATCAAAAAAATAAAAAATAAAAACACACACACACACAATATTGCAAAATTGTTTCCAAATCTGCTGAATTGTCAGCTAAAATTTGCTGAATAATCAAATGTTTGGGAGGTTACAAAGACCTCTATTCGAGACGCCCCTGAATAAAACAATATTCTTGTGTCAATACAACACTAACAAAAACAAAAAAAGCAAACAAAAAAAATTTTTTTTTTTTAAGGCACTATGAGTTAAAAGCATTTGCACTACATTCAGAGTTTCCAAAACGAAAAAAAGCGGCGGGTATTCTAATGAGAGTTAGAATGTATTTTTTATTAAGTGAAATCAAATACAAATGAAACAATCGCCTCATGACATCACTTTGAGAAGAAATAGTACGCGCGTATTCAAATCCAAACAGAATCTTAAAGTAGCTCTTTCGCAGCATATCAATAAAAATTCATGGCCACCATTTCGTTGTATTCTTTTTGCTGTTTTTCTTCAACTTCGCATCATACCCCAGGCCAAAGTTCTGAAACAACTCTTTGGTTTCTCTTGTGATCAAGGAGAAACTCAGTCAAGCGTAAGAAAAGTGCCAACAACAATGGAAATTAATCAACTCATAAGACCCTCATTTAAAACGAGACGGTGTTTTATTACGCAACCGAAGTTTCGTTGCGCTCGAATGGCAACATAACGGCCATGGAAGATTTGTAAGGTTAGCAAGGAGGTTTAAAACGTGGAGGAACAAGAAATTGCGGATGCATTGGTAACTTTTGAGGCTCAAAGGTATCAATGAGCTACAGGGCCGACGAGAAGCCATGTCAGTTTAGTTGGAAACCAGAGGCCTGGCAATTGCGGGGAGAGGGACGGGACGTAATCGGAGTAATTTTAATTTTTTAGTTTTATTGAGGGAAGGGACATCGGGCCCAGTCACCCAACTAACAACGGATCCATCTTGGTGGCTTTGCTGAGCTTTATGAGAACTGGAGTGCTGACTCCCTATCAAAGAGAATGATAGTTTGTGGTCTGTCGCGAAGAATACACGGAAGTGAGTTTTCCGGAGAGAGTTGGCAATACCTCCACTCTAACTTCTAACTTACAGAAGGCATAGATGAAGAGTAGATTTGATATGAGGCACTGAGAAGCAAAAGGACGTTATAGGAATCTTTAAAAGTTTTTTTAAAACAGTTCAAACTCATGGTAGGCTTCCATTGGCATTTTCCCCTAAATCATGGTGAATAGCTAAGAGCACCAGATATTTTTCTCCTCAAAACGGGACGCGCAACTTTTTAGACTTAAAAAAAATGTTTCCATGTAATTTATTTAATCACACAGGAACAGAAATAAACAAATGCAAATAAAGAATTTATGTGTTCTGTTTTTTCTGAAATATAATGTTTCTTAAGTATATTTTGTTTTCATTCCAAATAAAAGAGAATTTCTTACAGTTACTTGGACACTAACAAAGCTTTTCTAAAATACCCGTTTCAGGAGTGCATTACTTGCAGACAAATTTAAATGCATTCAATAATAATGATTCGAAGAAATTTTCGAATTCATATTATTACCAGTTATCGAGTCTCTTTTAATAAAAAAAATCGTTTCCATAGGTTAATCAATTAATTTCAGAAAACTGGACATTTCGGTGTCGTAAAGCGGTGTTCGGAGATAACGGGACAGCCTTTCTAAAAACTGGACGTTCCCCCTTTGAGTATCTGTTGTCACCCAAACAGATGAGAGAGTTTTCTTCATTTGTACTGGTCATCTCCAACTTCATTTTGACACTTACACCCTTTGCTACTCACTGCGTCATATGTTCTCCCTCCCCCCGCGGGTAAAATAAAGATATGTCATAGTGCAATAAGGTATATTTGTATGTATGAATGGAAAAAAATGTCAGTTTAAAAGTTTCTAACGATAGAACTTCAAAAATGTGCACTCACCAGTGTTTGTCAATGAATAACTTGTAGAAGAAAGGAACTTACCTAAAAAGAGAAAAATAATATTATTATAACTACATTATAATTTCAAAAAATACATTGATACATGAAACAACAAATGTAATTGTCTTTTTTTTCCATCATTCTAAAAACTAGCAAAAGTAATATGTGACGCAATTCCGCGCAATTTAACATAACTCGTCGGAATATTGGATGAAATAATGCAAAACGATTCCTATTAAAGAGTTTTAAATCCTATTATGGAAATTAATATCATCATCATTTCGACACACACGATAAATTAAAACTGCAAACAGAAACAATTAGCTTTTAAATTGGAATTCAGATACTTTATAATGACCCAAATGATTGACCATCTAGTTCACCAATTTTTGGTTAATATTAGAACCACTTTAGAAGGACAGATCGACCTGTGTGACACTTTAGGAGAACTTTGGATCGTGCTTTGTTTCAAATAGAGTCGAAGCTCGTCAATTCGAGCACGCTTAAAACGAATTACTGCTAAGACGAACCACACTTGTCTTATTGTTTGCTGTTTATTTCCTTCCGTATAAGACGAGCTACGGTTATTATTTATTTACTAGCTGCGTAGCCCGCCGTTGCACGGGCTGTAATGTAGTGAAGGCAGTTTGAGAAAACTACTCGCCACCAAGGCGGCTCGCCTTTAAAGAAATGAGGAAAGTTTAAACAGTTTACTCGCCGTCAAGGCGGCTCGCCTTTACAGTAGCGAGGAAAGTTTCAATTCAATACTCGCCGCCAAGGCGGCTCGCTAAAAAGATTTCCTGCATCAAAGAATCAATCGAATTATTTGCACATGCTTCCTCAAAAATAAAGACGATGTCAAGTAGCGCATACTTAGCACTCTCCCTAAATTACAAATAAAATTCCTTTCCAAAAACAATTATTTCCAAACCGCTTTCTTCCGGTAAAATTAATTGCAAAATTCTAAACGAAAAAATTGTTTTAATATTTGGATCGCAGCCAAAAAAAAAGTCCCTTCTAAAAACAGCAATTGCAATTTTATTTAAAAACACATTTTCAAAATGGTACATGAGAAAAAATATGTCATTAATAATTAGAATAAAAACAATTGTTAGAACTTTGTTATAACACGTATTTAAAATGACAATGGAAAAAAATAACACTCTTTCATTTTAAAAAGTTCAATTTAATTAACGTTTTAATTTATTAAAATCGCAACGGAAAGAAATAAATATCTTGGAATTTTAAATAGTTCAATAATTTAATTAACGTTTTAATTCAAAACGGCAACGGTAAGAAAAAATGTCTTGGAAGTTTAATCATTTATTAGGCTAAATCGCTTTAAACTTGACTACTTATTAATTGATATCTTCGCTAATTAAAATCGTATAATCATATAGATTGAAACTAATGAAGCCTGAAAAATTACCTATCTATCGGTACCTGGTTCGACTTTCAGTTCATTGGCGTTCAGGAGAAATAAGCGTGACATAGAAAGATAGAAAGATAGTTAGAAAGATACTCAGTTTTTAATATAAGTAGATTTAAACCCCATTAGTCACCACCCTACCTACCTTGATAGGGTTTAACCGGATGTGGTGACTGGGATGAAAAAAAAAAAAAAAAAAAAAACAACGAACGACCAAGCGCCCGCTGGGAAACGCACATAAACTGGACATTATTTTACACAGAAAAACGCATAAAATGCTTGAAAAAAAAAGTTTGAAGTCTTCTATTTCAGTGCTGAGTAAAAACATTATTTTATGGAGATTCTTGCGAGTAGCTAGATGATGTAGAATATGAACTATATTTCTGGATAAAGGAAGGTTGGAATTTATATATGCAGTGGAAAGAGCTAGCTAACGGACAATTGAATAAGTAATGTTCAGGAGTTCCAAGGTGACTGCAAGCACATAATGGTGAGTTTATTATATTGAATCTGTGTAGATATGAAGGAAACGGACCGATTTAGTTAGAGGAATTGATTTTAAAGATCCTCTTGAGAGATTCGACTGCATTTGCAAATTCGCTACTATAGTCGCTATTTTCCACATCGTAAACTGAACTGATGAGAAGTTGAGCGACATGCCACTTTGAGGAAATCTAGCAAATTAACGAATTTTTAAATTTCATAATTGCTTATTGAGAGATGCTTAATGTGAACGATTGGATAAATAACCAACGAATGAGATTTAAAAAAAATATTTCTTGAAAATGTCCTTTAACTTTTATTGCTTGCTTCAATCAAGTGGAAAATGCATACAAAACATTTTTCCTATTCAAGTAATGAATTTTTATTCTTCACACAGAAGAACAAGAAGCAGCCCTTTCAAGCGCACAAAACTAAACAAAACGTACGTGCAGCAAATGGTGAAAAAATAAATCTATTTTTATTTAACATCAGCACTCAAACTGCTACCTACAAGTGAAAAAAATTATTTAATCGCATCTTCAGTGTGTTTTATCGGCTGCTGGCAACAACATAGCCTCAATTTTGTTCTCGTAGTTTTTTTGGAAAACTAAATGTCCTGTTGAAAACTAAATGTCTGTATGGGCTTGGTGCCAAAATGAAATATGCGATATTTAGCCACTTAACTGTCTCTTTTCTTAACTATATTGCGCACAAAAATAAGTACGTTGTTGATAAATATTATAGTTTTTAAATCAATTCCAAACTCATATCTGAAGTCAAAAAGATTTCAAGTATTGTACTGTCGGCCCCGCTTAAACGAATACTGCCGGTTCCAAGAAATATTATTCGATTAAGTGGGGATCTTTAACATATTGTCTATGGCATGGGAAATATTCGGTTCCGAGATATTTTATTCGTATAAGCGGAGTATTCGTTTATCCGTCACCCGATTAAGCGGGTGCCGACAGCATTTATTAAATTGTGGAAACTTTATTTGCAACATTTTTACTAAAGTGTTGCTGCCCATAAATGATGTCACATTTAAAAAAAAAAATGACCCCCTTTCTCCTGTATCACACTTCGTTTCAGACCCTTCTCTCTTTGTCACATATCACGCTGCTTTTTACTAAAAATATTGTAATAAAAAATGCCTGTGTCCCACTTCTTGCCCCCCGTTCCTCCCCTAGAGTGACAAACTGTCACGTTTTACGAAACCCCCTCCCCAGTCTAAGTATGGCACCATTTGTGAATAGCCACGAACTCAGCCGAATTTAATTGAACTTGAAAATGGTTTGCAGCAGTTTGCGATTAATACTCAACTAGAAAACTAACATCGAGTTAAAATGTATCAGAAAACCACAGGTAAACTTAATGGAATGGCGCTGAAAAAGTCATTCGGGCAAATCAAAGCGGACTTATCCTGGTCACCCGGACGGTGTTCGGGTAAAACAGTTAAATGGCAAGAGTTATCAAGTTTTAAAAAATTCAATTTTAGTGGGAAATATTAACATTAGACCATGCAATTGCGCTGAAATGAAGGAAACGGAAAGCAGCAACAAGCTCTATTCCAAGAACTACTCGACACGAAAACCTTTCTTTTCCCTAATTCTCACAAGAAAGCGAATGGTAAATGAGCACTTCCCCCCATTTAGGGGTACAGAGAGGGTATGGAGTCACCGTACGCTGAGTAGATAGTGTGGGAAAAGCGATCGGAAAGGAAGATGCGGGGAGGAAATTGAGCGGATACTTGCTGCTGCCGCCCGCCCACACGCGGGAAATATTGCTGGGGTATGCCAAGTTGGCTGGATTTAGCGCTCTAGCAAGCGAAAGAAATGATTTGAGGTTGTGCTTTTGGATGTGCGTTTGACAGATAGAATTTCATTAGTGAAAAGTTCAGTGGCATTGTTTTCACCATACAAAACCAAATATTTCGGGGCATTGCCATCCCCCCCCCACACAAAACAATAGCAGGTGCTTGTACCTATGAAGACTGAAGGAACCCTGTGTACTCTTCCAGCTTTTAAAGAGCACTAATTGCAAAAAACGGTTTCCAGGGCGAGTTCACATAACCGACTCTTACCTTCTAAGGACTTAACAAAACTTAGTATTACACAACAACGTCACCTTTACAGGGTTTACCAATTATTCTGAAACACGTGTGAAATTATAGTTACAGTTTGTGTCTTAATGGGTTATCCTTGTCCCCCCCCCATTCCTCAGCTAATTTGACAACGGAGTCATTGCGCAGTGTTTTGCGGGCTCTCATTATTGAGGGAGTTCTTTGTGGTACTTGAGGGGGTGCACAATTGCTCTCATGGGGAGGGGCACCACTGCGTACAAATTTCAGGTGAACGAAGCAGATATCACACTATGTACCTCAAAATTACTTCTCTTCTTCCATAGTGAAAATCACTCCGAAACAGCCTCAGAAAATAGCCTAGCGTGACGCTCCTAATCACACATCACAGACTTTTGGGTGTGTAGCGCAACGAAAGTGTAATAACAATAATAAAGAGAAGATAAAGATCAAAGTTCGCCAAAAAGCGGAACTATTGTCCCGACTTGGAAAACGAAAAAAATGAAGCAGCAGACGATATTTTGACGATTGCACAATTGCGCGCGCGATCGCACGTCACGAGCGGTTCACCAGATTCAAGGGCGAAGGTGGAGGCACGTGATAAGAAAAGAGCAAATATGAACACTGAAAGGAAAATTTACGCGACATACTCGAGATAGAATGGGAATGACAAGCGGACACTCTTTCGTGTGAGCTTGGCGCTGATGAGGTGCTTGATGGGGTTGCCAGATTTCAGAATACGTCGCGAACAAAAATAATATTTGTGTGTAATCGATCCCAACAGTTTTGAAATGAGCACATGTTTGCAACAACATCCCTATCAACTCTCATTTTTTTAGCCTGAAACCACATAGGCGTATACTTAGTCCCGTCATTTCGAATTTTGACAGGGGGCTAGCGGTCGCTAATCGCCAGCGGGCGACCATTTATTGAAAATGGCTACCAAAACAAATCAAGTACCAGGCGCCAAAAGTGGTGACCATACGTTGCTTTATTTGTTTCAAAATTATATACATTTGTAAAATATTTTCGTTAGTTGAACACTTGTGCATCTTTAAATTCAAAAATATATTCAGTGAATTTATGATTGTTGGTTTGTAGAGTATCATTATCTCATAGATTACGAACAGAGAATAGGTTACTTACTTTTTTGCGTTGCCTATATACTTTTGTTAAAATGGCTACCATAAGGGCGAAAGTGTAGGCAGTGGCTACTATTCAGAATTCCTAGTCTGGAGCAATTGGGAAATAACAAAACCACGCCCACTTATATGTTATAACATCAAGCTATAAAAGTCAGGAGGGATATTTGACGGGCATAAATAACGGGCCTGTTTTCGCATGGTGTCCACGAAAAGTATCGTGATTTCCAAAGATGCACTGGTGCACTAAAACTGTTCTGGTACCGTTTTTTTTTGCGAAAACACTTTTCATTTAAGATAAAATCTTTCAACTTCCGTCGAAATTTTCTTTTAACATGAAGTGTTCATATTGATGTTTTAAAATTCTCTCAATGTATGACTTTTCTGAGAATACTAAACGAGTGCCGAGTAAGACTGATTATGTTTGTTTACTCTCGCTCAGTCGTATCATTTGACAAACACTCAATCTAAAAATAACTTTTCATCTTTTTTCCTCTTGGTGTAAAACTTTTCCTCTTCCTTACAGGCCTTAAACTTCATCCCAAAAGGTCGCAGTTTCATTCAAGGTTGCCGACAGAGATATTGCTGGGGTTTTTACAAGGTATATGAAAATATACTCGTTGATATGTTTTAGAGGAGTGAAATTCTTTTTGGTGAGGAGAGATACACGGAAACAGTGAGGACTGTAACAGTGATAGAAGATGGCAGGGAAAGTAGAGATGCGTACTATTTTGATTTTTATCGTTTGGAATGTTTTACATTAGGAAGTAAAAAACAAACAACAAAGCATTCAAATGCAATATTTTTTATATTCTTTTCTTTTTTTCATTTTTTACGATGCTATATTTTTGTTTAAAAATACGCAACGTGTAAATACTCCTGACTAAATTCTTGGTTGTAATTCCCATTTTCAGTGCGTGAAAATTGCAGAGGCGCTAAAAATATCTCTGGTGGCAGAGCTAGGTTTCAGAAATGAAAATGAGTTATTTTGCCATAGACTGGAAATATAAAAAAGGGGACAACTTTGGAAACTTATTTATCATTGATCTTAAACACGTGTTACATCAAAAATCACATTTAGTATTCAATTTTATCCAATAAGAAACTATCCAGTTGACATTGGCAGAAGAGAACGATGCTTCCTTACATTAGCGCAGCCAAAATTATCTTCTGGGGAAAGGGGGGATCAAAACATTCCTTATATGCATATAAACTGCTGTATTATTATTGGCAATAATGTTGAAGCCAAGGTCTCTGGGGGATGTTTTTAGCCCCTGCCTTTTCGCTTAGCCACTGCTCCCGCGCCAGAGGTCCGGCTTTAAGTGCTGACCACGGTACGGATGTAATCGATCCGAACATTTTTTTTTCAATTATTTCCTAATGATTTTGGACTAATTAAAGCTGCAGGTATCCTCAGCCAGCCGTAGGGACACTTCGTGCTTAGACAAATAGTTACACACATACACATAGTAGCCGGCTGTTGGTTGCAACCAAAAAGTGCCAAAATCAGCGCGAAATGTAAACAATGGGAAGAAAAAAAACTTACTACTGCACCAAAAAAAAAGCACTCCAAACTGTGAAAGCCGGCAACCCCGGGCCTTTTGAAACGAAACCGTTGGGACAACTCGAATTGACAAGAACGAATTCATAAATACATAATGACAGTCACAGCGCACTGTGAGATACGCACAGCATAACACGGAAATATGAGTATTAGGTGTATAGTTGGAAATATAAAGTGGCAGTGTGTCTGAGGGAAGGAAGAGTTCAAGTAGCAGTACATGATCAAGGGGCAGCATTTGAGATATCAGCTTCACTGGAAGGCGGATTTTGTGCTCAATTTTTGGCACGTTTGTGATTTCGCGTAAGGCAAAAAGCTCGAGGAGCGGCAATGGGTAGGGAAATGTTACTGTGTGGGAGTGAAGAAGGTATTTTTGGGTTACTTGTGTTGTTAGACTTTCTCTTGGCTTTTCTTTCGCAATATATTATCATTAGAAACTATTTTTGCAATATTTATTTTTTGGGTATTTTGTGTGAATTTAAAAAAAAACGCCAAACACTGAAATTTTTCTGCTAGAGCAAAATTTATGTAGTATTCCTAAAAATAGCAAGATTATATTGAAGTATGTGATGCAAATAAAAATCGGAATATATCACAAGGTTATTCTAATGCCTTCAGTCAATATGGTATGGTTCACTCAATATGGTATACCACCAGTGTTACTGACAGCATGTGTTATCTCTATCAAGCAGTTCTGCTAAACTACGTGCAATGATTTCAATACCAGATCGAAAATACAATACTGTCGCCCCGGCTTAATCGGGTAACGGATAAACGAACGCCCCGCTTACACGAATAAAATGTCTCGGAGCCGATGCCACAGACATAATGCTAAAGATCCCCACTTCATCCAATACCCCGTTTAATCGAATAATATTTCTTGGAACCGACATTATTCGTTTAAGCGGGGCCGACAGTATCTGCATTCGGTATGTTTTAAAACGTGATTCCGGAATACCGGTAGAAAAATCGCTATTAAACATTTCTTTAAAAAATGAACAAAAACACAACACATGCTTCACTGGATATTTCATAACTTAATGCAAAAAGTGCATTAATTATTAAAATTTAGTTTGGACGAATATAAAATGAAGGAACGTTACTATAAAAACTTATCTATTGAATTGTCACTAAGCGGAGAGTTCTTATATTATTAAATAGGAAATGAATTGCATATTTAGACGTAAGCATTTCTATATCAATATCTTGTTTTTAACTAAGGGGCTGTCCACAAATAATATCACTCTTAATGGGGGAGAAGGATTCGTGAAATTGTGACTGTTTGTCACAAGGGTGTGGGAGGGAGGAAATAAGAAGCATGACATCACGCAATTTGAAAACAGAATATGTTAATGAAAAGGAGCTTGACATATGACAGGCAGAAGATATAAGGTGAAGTGTAACACTTTTTAACAAAGGGGGGGGGGGGGGGGTGAAAAAAAAGTGTGGCATCATTTTGGGCAAGCCCTTATTGTTCATGCAAAAATAGTCTGAAAATTCGTACTGAATTCCACCTAATGTGTACAATAATCACTTAAAAAGGAAAAAGAAGAGAAGAAGGAGCTCAGCTCATGCGAGCTCCAATGCAAATTCCACCCTGGTAATACAGATGGAAGACGTTTGCAGAGCAGGTAGGACAAAAGATAATATGCATTGTTCGTTACGAACATTACACAACTTCAGGGCCGTCCCGCCAGCCCTTAACTCAGCTATGTTTAATGCTCAGTTGATCACAAAGAGCATTTTTAAAACATTAAGCGAAAACGTAAGTTTGACCTTGGCATACGCGAAACCTTGCACGAGTATTTTTTGGCGGCGAAAACCTCGTGGATTCCTTTGACTCCCCCCTTTGTTTGGACTGCGTGGGTGACGAAACGCTACTCACGGCGGTTTCTTTTGAGAAATCTCGGAACGACATGGCAAATTTACAAGTTTGTCAGGTGAAGAAGACTGTGATGGAGAAAGAGGCGGACAAAACGCAATCCCTGTACTGTAAAAAATGAATGTTGTTTTTACAGTATAATACAGCTAATTTTATAGTCATAAGCGAAGAATTGCTAATTTTACAGTAATAAGTTGTCAAACTGCTGATTTTGCAGTACTAAACTGTAAAATGGTTAATTTTACAGTTTATCACCGTGCATTTTACGGTTTTAAACATTAACCTCTGCTGCCAGTATTATACTGTTGTTTTTACAGACAATACAGCTAAATTTTAAGGCAATAAAAAGTAAAATTTCTAACTTTACTGTAAGAAACTTAAATTGCTAGTTTTAGTTTATAACTGTGCATTTTACAGTTTTAAATTGGAATCTCGGCTGCCAGTATCATACTGTAAAAACAACAGTTCGTTTTTTGCAGTGCATTGCCAGGAGTCTCTGTAAAACGGTCTTCTCTGCTTCAGCTCGCAGCATCGCGGAACAGAGGCACTTCACTGATCACAAAAGTCTTGTCTACTTAGTTAATTGCTTTGAGCGCAGTTAAATTACGAAATATTTGCACTTAAATTTTTTGTTACAATATTGTCTTTCGCCAAATTTTCCTTTTTATCTCATTAACCTTTCCTCCTGTTCTAAAACTTCTAACAAACAGATTTGCTTCCAAGATAAAAGTAAAGAACGCTGCTTAACTCTGCTGTCTAGCCATAGGCTTCCCATTTTGAAGAACTGTGGTAGTTACCCCAGATTACACAGGAAGTACAGCTGAGGCACTCTTACCAAATTTTTGACGCGAAGTATTTTGACTAGTGTTCTGCATTCGACTCGTGTTTTCAAATTGAAAAGTTCAAAGGCATTGGAGGGATAGGAAATTAACGGTTACGTGGCCAAAGCGGACGTGGCCAGAGCGGACAGTGGTTACAGCGGACACGTGAGGGGAGCTGGATGGGCAGAGCGGACATTCTAGCACCTGTTGTGTTATTTCTCTAATCAGTCAAATGTTTATTCAGGACAATTTAAAATATTAGTTAACAGCGTGCGGCCATTTTGTTTATGTCACATGGTTCGCCCAGCTTGGCTACTTAGCTTTGGCGAATTTTGAGTCGCCGCAGCTGTATTGAAGCCAAATGCGTTGCGCAGCTTATCATTTTGGAAATTGGCCATTTTCTCAGTACAGTACATGTTCGTTCCTGAAGTGTGTATGTCGTTTTATATCGTTGAAAAAATCTGTGATGGAACCCATAGCCATTTCAACAAAATTACTCTCTACAAAAAAAGGAAAAGAATGTTTAGTTGTAGATGATTACCAACACCGTTTACACCGAAAAAATAAATTAGGAATGAGTTGGGTATGTGTAAAAGAAAAGACTCATCATTGTAAAGGAAATGTGAAGACAAATTTTCAGTACACAAAAAAACAACATAAAATCATTTTTCTTGAACAAATACTCTCATTCTTAATCTTCAAACGTTTCCCATCTTTTACTACTTCATGGGAGTTTATGTTAAGAAAAAAGAGAGAAGAATACACATGTTTCGGAATTTTATGATTTTAGGGTAAATGCATGTGATTTTCGTTACAATTAAAAAAACACGAAAGAAAAGTCACACAAAATAATCCATAGCAATTTGCTTTCGTTTTCCAAAAATCAGCATTTTTTAAAAAATTGATGTTGAGTCATTTCCCGCTTTTTTTTTTCTAAATAAAAACATTAGTTTAAAAAAAAAAAAAAAAAAAAAAAAAGAAAAATCTTCTTTGGAAAAAGTAAAAAACAATAAGCAACGAAAAAAATACACTCGGCGCGGCGAAAAGCTGATACCACGCGGGGTTGCCGTTAGTTTACATTTGGTTGGAGCGCACATCGTAAAATGAATCTTCACTAGTTTGGCGAAAAATTTGAGATGCGTTGCGTATGCGCAGCTTATCATTTTGTAAAATTGCCTTAAAATATTGGTTTAAACTATATTTGTGATTTTTAGAAGTGTTTATTTACTTTTTTATCTGCACCCTTTATCTGTTCCATGATGGGGGAAAAAATGTGTCCGCTCTGCTGACCACGAAATCTTATGTGTCCGCCCTGACCACGTCCGCTCTAGCCACACCACCAAATTAACGGCGTCATAAGCTATTTTTTTCTGGGCATTTGTAATAAATAAAAAAAATCAATAAATTTTGTAACTCTTTGCCGGTTTTGACAAGTATTCGTTTTATAACTAATCGAGTACTGGTATTATATGATATGAATTGTTTATTTTTAGAACTGACAGTATTAAACTGCGCCCTTCCAAAAATAAAAAATGATACAACAAAGATAATTCTAAAAATAATTTAACACAAAAAATGATTGGATATTCCGCTCGTGACACATGCAAAAAAAATCAGTTTTTAACAAGCAAAAAAGTATTTAATTAAAGGAAACTATGCCAAGAGCAGTAGCGTACATAGACTTAGGTGCCCCCCCCCCCCTCCCCACCCAGAAGATTAGTAAGTGCGCTTCCGTCCTAGAAGAAAATTAGAAAATTATTTTTAATTATAAAAAGTATTTTTAGTGTAACTCACAGGGCTATTTTTCTGGATCGTTTTGTATCAAATGTAGAGAGTATAAAATGTGTTTACTCTTATTAATTATAATTTTCAGATCTTTTAACAAAATATTGGGGAAATTATAGTCTGATTTTCCCTCCCGTGACAGCGCAATCGCCCTTCGAAATAAATTTTCAAGAGACTAACTACCAGGCAAGAAACGTGTAAGTCACATCCATTCTCGTCTCGTTCAATTTCCCTCAACTCTTTCCGCCGGGCTGACTTTTGACCGCAATCAATCCATTGAAGCGTCCCGGCTCAGTCATTGATAGATATAAAAGGGAGGCCACTCCAGCCCGTAATAAGCCCTCCTTATCGCGGCGGCCCCCGCCGGTGGTGCCTAATCACCGGTTCCATTATTGCGAGAAGCCAGGAAGCGGGGGTTACCAGAGATGCCTGAGAAAGACAGGAAGGAGGAAGGCTGAATTTCTGGGGGGAAGAGGGGGCGAAAAAGATGTAGGAGACTAATTACTTGCGTAAACGCTTCTTTCCTGAATCTTCCTTACTCGGTGGATGGTGATGGGACAGAGCTACCAGCAAAAAATGAATGTTGTAAATTTGTAATCTCTTCAGCAATGCTCTTTTTGCTAGAGGTCTTCAACATGGGTGTCCTGGAATTTCGACAGGCACAGCAAGTGTCTCAATTACATTTAATCAAAGTGTCAAAATTTTAGTGGAATTTTGATTTTTATAAAAGATCACATTATTAAAGACGGTTTGCTTGCAAAAGTAAATACCTAAATGAATGTTTTATGGATGAAATAAAATTACTCCAAACTCAAAAATAGACTTTGCAACAATAATTATAGCCAAATCATTATAAGAATTTCTTTTTTATCGATTTCTAACTATTTAAACTACTGCTGCTTTAGTTTATTTTCCGTAAAATATATTTTAGAAGAAAAAAAACCTGCTACCTTACCATTCGTTATCCTATTAAGATGCTTGTATTGCAATAACATAAAGATGCAATTAGTTTTGTACATTTCAGTCAGTAGATAAAACTTCGGTATCCTATTTGTTCAACTGTTTGATCAAGAGATTCCTTCAAGAATACAGTAAGTTCCCCAAAGTATAAAAGGTCGAATACCCCTGCTTTAAAGTATTAGGAAGTTGTCTAATTTGTTTTTTTTTTTTTTTTCCTTTGCAATATTAAGATGATGTCTGCGAATTTGCTGATTCGTTAGTCAAAATTTACTGGAGAAGGAAATTTCGGGGAGGTCACAGCGTCCCGGAATGCCTTATTCTAATTGTTTAGTGATTGCAATAAAAGTCATAAGAGAGCGTTTTCTCAAAAATAAATATTAAATTTATACAAATTTGCTTACAACGAACTGATCCATGAAATTTTAGTAAAATAAATTTCGTTTGAGGGAGAACGCGTAATAAACTAAATCATCACAGACTGTATGCTAGTCAACTGAGCAACCCACATTCAGCAAACTTAGAGCAACGATATCCCACATACACCTATTTAATCCTTCATAATATATGTCATCGCAATTAATGAAAGATATATTAACAGAAATTATTTTATTCTGCTCTTCGGTGGAAACATAAAAGCAGCAAAAGCTCATAAATCAAGGAACTTAGCACAAAGTCCTGAAAACACCCACGCCGGATAGTTACTTCCACATAGAGATTTCAATTGGTCACGATCTGAACCCGGGAGAGGACACAAGTAAAGCCAAGTAAAGCCACATAAAAGCGGATGATTCAAACTCGCTAATTATACCCCACCTCTATACCAAACTTAATGTTCGGTTGGTTCCTGTTTGTTGCAACACAATGCAGAGGCAACCAACGCCGGATAACCCAATTAAACAACGAGACGGGTGAAATGGAGATATTTAGGAATAAATTCGCGCTAATTCCCAGCTTTCTGATCCGTAGAAGGTAATTTTGTCTTATTAAATTAAAAAAGGATTGCGATGGTGTTATTATGGTGGCCGATTAACATTTGGGGCCAGGCGTTGGGAAGCATGGGGAGATGTTTCTGAAGTTCAAAAATGTTATCACTTCAGTGAGAAGAGTCGTTTCTGCTATGAACTACATCGGACTCCCGCTAATCGAGCTGCGTTGATTCTTAAATTCGGTTAATTCGAACATTATACATGAAAAATTTTTGAAAGTTAATTTTTAATTTACTGTCTCGTCGCACTTAAGCTAGACAGCTGTATGGCCAGTGCTAGTTACATTGCAGGCGTTACATAAACAAGTAATGTATTTATACTCTGTTCTTTAACCGCTCAAAGAGAAGAATTTTTTTAGAAATTGTACTGCATCAATTAAATGCAAGTATTATGAATTACAGTAAAGTCCGGCAGTGGAGTTCTTACAGTTCAGTAATTATACATGTGTGGCGAGAATTAATATGCGCAGTTCTTGCATTCCTTTTCCATTAAGTGTGAAATTTCCCACATTATAAGTAGATAATCTAAATTAAAAACAAGAGCACTTATTTTAATGCTCATTTTATAACAATTTATAGGAATTCTGGGCTTATTCTAATTTACAATATTCATCACTGTTTGACTCCAGTTTGGTCAAATACAGCCATAAATCATCTACAAT
Organism: Uloborus plumipes; assembly: GCA_038373865.1. NCBI lineage: Eukaryota > Metazoa > Arthropoda > Arachnida > Araneae > Uloboridae > Uloborus > Uloborus plumipes. Next base: position 27,360 of record JAXGGA010007936.1, read on the forward strand.
GTCAAACGTGTTTCTATATTTTTCTTCAAGTAAGTTATACTCAAAAATAATTTTCGCACAAGTTGGCAGGTTTCAGAAGGTACTTCATAGCATTGTCAGACGATTATTTATACTGTTTTTTCAATGCTACTCCAAGAGCTGTTTAAAAATACCTTGGTTTCAATGCACTGTGTCACAAGACAAAACTCTCTTATGTCACAATTAAAAATTTCAGCAGTATCAATAAAAGTTTGCATATAAAGTAGCTATTCGCATATCCGAGTACCACGAGTTGGGAACCCATGTCCAACAGTTTGCTTTAGTCATTGCTAAGTTAGGCTGTTTTCCAGAATTGCCTTTGTTGTTTCATACTCTTCATATTGTTGAATATTGCTCGAATAGCTTCACGAGCACTGTTTTAATTTAAAAATAAGTAACCAAATTTTAAGACCAACTTTTAACAGTGAAATTAAAAGATTAATTCTTTAAATTCCATCAAATAAAAAAAAACCTGATACTTCCTCTCAATCGTAGCTATCTAATGAATAGCTATGATTCTCAGAACAACTGCTGGATCACTTCCCACAAGTTCATTTGAGGGTGATATTAACAAATCATGGTAGTAATATGAACCTATCAAATGTATTTTCTAAAATGGAATACATGACTATAAATGAAACTATTCCTCTCACAAGACAATTCTTTTATTCCTTTCCTTATGCAAATAAACTCGAAGAAACACAAGCTCCGCTCATTTTATTCTGTCGAGTGCAGCCCGAAATAAACCGAATAACGAAGGCAACATGTTCCACTTGAAAAATCCAGCAGAAGGCTAGTAACTTCTTGTAACAGTGACACAATCTAATAGATTTTAAAGAGCCTAAGTCATCCATTTCTTAGCATTTTTCCCCCATCTTCAGTACCAACTTGCGTGAGACACTAAACCGAATTTGAGAGTAATTCCCAGTGAAAGAGCCCTCCAACGACTTCCTCCAAGGCCAATTAAACCAACAAAGCAGGACGGTCCGTCTCGCCTCGAATGCAATCAAGACTGAGACTTCGATTTCGAAATTGACCCACAAAAGGTACGGTCCGGAGTTCGTTAAGGCTTGTCCGGGGGTCGTCGAACTCTGCCAATCGAAATCGCCCCCCACGCGAGATAAACGGCCGACACAAATAATACTGACCCAATAAAACCTTGAAAACAGAAAAAGGAGGCTGCCCACACGGTCAAAATCTCACTTCTATAGACATAGCGAACGAAAAAGAATTAAAGAAAAAAAAAAGCTGTATTCAGGTTTACTTCTTAGAATCACAGTGAAATCAAACTTCAATCTTGATAAGATTTCTCTCTCCTTCTTTCTTTTCTTTTCTTCTCTAACATAAATTAACAACCAAAGATATTTTTAACGCCTCTACAAGCGTATTTTCAAGGCATTGATAATCGGAACTGCATTTTTAAGTTTTGTATTTTGAATGAAAATTTAGTATCTTGGAAAATTGAGAAAAAAAAGCAATACAAATTAAAATATATCCCCCCCCCTTTTTTTTTAATTCAAAATGTCATACATGCTAAAGGTTAAAAATCAAAATTCAGCACGTAATTTTTTTTCTCCGCTACCTAAAATTTCGTCCTTAGAAAGTTTTCCTTTTATGGAACAGGTTATTATTATAGTTTTTACTGTTTTAGAATATTGCATTTCTCCAAAATAAATTTATTCCTCTAAAAAATGACAGGAAGTATTTTTACGTCCTCGGGAAAAAAAAGAGCAGTATTTCTGACTAATACACAAAGAAATCGACGTTTTTCTGGTAGGGGAAGACTTTAATATCAAATTTAGACTCTAGAAAAGGATGATAATTCGTCATAATTTCATCACATTTTTTTGCTATAAAAGTTGTTTCTACTCAATTTAGATTTAATTGAATTAGAAGTAAGTGTATGTTCTTTTCTTGTTTATTGCCATAAAATAATTTTTCAAATTTTTAGTTTAAGATATGTTACTAAAGCAAAAGGTTTAAAGTATTATTTTTAATTGAGACCTTTTTTCAACTATGCTTTTTTTAGTACTGAATTTCTGAAATTTTAAATTTTTTCGCTTTGATTAATGTCAACTGTGTGTCAAGAATCCATATTACGGGCAACGCTGTGCATGTAGTAATTAGCTAAAATGGAGTATATTTGTTTAGATAAAATTACTACAACCAAAAAAAAAAAAAAAAAAACTCAAGAGGAAGAACCTCTTAACTGAAACATGATTGTGTCATTCATAGGCTCTCCACTCAGCTTTAGATTATAAGCAAGTAGTGTAATACATTTTATTAAGTCTAAAACTAACTGTAAAATAACTAAACGAACCATACCACGTGTACAAAAAAAAAAATAGTTTTGGTAAAGCTAACTATTCAGCAAAGCCTCATAAACATGGATGAATTAATAAGACTAATAATACTGGAAACGATGTTGAATTGATAAATGAATATAATGTTGATGAATGTGCATCAGAAAATCCTTGAAAAGGAGGGGCTGGGGATAGATACAACTACATCTACAACCCCATACTCCAAAGCATTAAAAAAAAATACTAAGTTCAGCTATGAGATGATGAAAAGTTTTCTTCAAATTGAAAAAAATCAATTCGATGACATGTTTAACATTTCAAAATAAACAGTCTCGATGCTTATCTTTATCAGATTAATTGGCCACTTAAATCCAAACTCTGAATCTGCACTAAAAATAGAAAACTCGAGGCTGCATTCGAAATGGTCAGCGAATGAAGAATGAGGGCTCTGTGGGATATCAAACTGGTGGGTATAGAGGAGGAGAGAACGAGTTGAAAAGATGTTGAGTTGAGTTGTTAATGCATCTGGAAACACATTTGGCGGTATGTCAAAACAGGACGGGGGCTTTGGCATGATTTCAAAAGCAATGTTTATTTTTTGGGAGTATTTCAGCATCATGTAATCATTCACTATTTCACTCTACTTAATGACCAACATTTTTTATTTGAAAACTCTAGAATGTGTACTTTTTTAGGAGGAAAACATTTCCAAGTAACAGACATAAAAAACGAAAAGAATTTGTTACCCTCAACCGTATTTTTTTTGAAAATCTAATAAAAACGTTTACTCTTGCATGCTTAAATAATGACATGAATTATGCGTCATTTATAGTTCATGCATCTCCCATAACTCAAAAAACGGTTAGCTATGGAAGGTTGAAATTTTGCTTGTCGAAAACGAAAATTGCATAATGTCTTGTTGCACACTTTCTTTTTTGTTTACAATCGGTTTATATTCATCCATCCGTCTGTACACACCACCGTATTTGTGTATATCTTACACAGACTGTCAAAATTTTGCACTTAAGACTAGCTCATCCCATATTTGTGCACCACCTACAAAAAAAAACTCTTCTGAATTCAAAGTAATATTTTACATGCACAAATGCTGGATCCAAAAATTTATCACTACCAAGTTGAGTTCAGTTCTGACCATTTCCAACAAAACAGGCAACCTTTTATCAGATATAGCGACTTTAAAGCATCAGGAAGACTTATCCGACCAGATGAGTTTTTAACCAAGCCTTGTTTCCATTATTTGAAAAGTACATTATTATTTCCACTGGGTGCTACGTCGTAAAAACGCCAGGTTGAGTAAACCGAGCAAGACAACTGACTGCTTAAATTTTAATTTTAGGGGACTGGGAAAAAGTTTATTTACGACTAATTCATTGCACTTGTTTTTAATCGGAATTTATGACTTTTTTTTTTTTACAGACAATAATAGTCAAACATCCAACCAAGCAATTCAATCCGAAATTATCTAGCAATTTTTTAAGCGGTTTAAGTACACCTAGTAGTGGTATCATTAGTAGGCCTGCGGAGTCAAAGGAAGAAAAGACCGACTATAATTTTTGAGTTTTCGTATCCGACTCCTTTTACCCAAAACTCAGTCAACAAACCTATTAGTCCAACTTTGACTGAGGGAGAATGACCAACTCAAACTCTTGGAAGTTTTAAAATGTTTGACACCAGACTCCGCAGCCCAGATCCCGTGATCTCTTTTGGAACCAAAATGTAAGAGGAGTAGGCTCCCTGAATAAAGTGGCATCACGGTCAACAACACAGGAACTGAGAAAGAATGTCTCAAGTTTGGTTCATGCAAGATGTCCGATCTTCAGAATTCCAAGTGGTTGGCAAGAGTTCCGGAGCGAACCCGTACCGTATTCCACAATCTTCCGCGAGTTTTATTTGAGTAGCTGTTACCACTTTTGTTTGAGTATCCTTTTCCAAACACGCGTCGTCCACATAAGAGCATCCGATCAAACAAAAGGTTCCATTCACGGCAGGGATGGAATAATAACAGGCGGTTAGAACAGCCTACGTTCCAAGTGTAAATAAAGAAAATGCAAGAGGTGATCTCAACGTCGAACCCTTAAATGACCAACTGCAATGGAAGAAGAGAGAAAATGATCCCACGCAAGTTTGCTTCAGCACAATAAATCCCACATTGGTCACACGGGGCGAGCATTTTCGAGTGAAAACGTTCTGGAAGAGGTCGGTTAGAACAATAGTAGTCGTTATGAGCGGGAGAAGCTCTGACAAACACCGGATATGCAGAAGTCCAACATCGCCTCTTATCAGTTTTGGGTGGGATGTTTAACTTGGGAAGGAGAGATAAAATTGAAATTATCTATTTTACCATCTATTTTCTGAAATTCATGTTTCCTCATTTTTGTGTTTCAGGCATGCTTGCACTAGAATGATGAGTATTCATAGCTACAACTAATCTCACTTCATTTTGTTGATATTTGGATCACAAATGTTTTGCATTAAGGGAGAGACAGGATTAGAGGAACCGGCGGAAGGAACAGAACATAATATGCCGAAATAAAAGATTTAAAAAAAAAAAAAAAAAATCTAGCTTGTCCAGTGGATGTAGTGGTTTAAGACTCTTGCTAGATTTGAATTTGCTACATCTACTAGACATTTTTCTCTTTTTATTTCTGTGTTAACCCAGCTGTCTCATCTTTTTGAAGTCCCATTTCTTCCGAATATTGTCTGCATTATTACATGTCACGGTCTTTTTTCCCTCAAGGATTATTATTATTATTATTTTATTTTGAGTATTGGTAATTCTTTTTATCTTCTAGACTAGAAGTAAAAACAGAGTGCTCCGTGATAGCCAGGCATAATTAGAGATAATCAGTGCCCTCTGGATGGATAAATCTTACAATGACTTCAAACTTGAATTAATGGGTTTCGGATAGATTACATTACAATTCCTTTGAACTAAAATGACTAAGAATATGAGCTTATTTTCCGTTTCTTCTCAACTTTACATGGACAGCGATGGAAGGAAAAGGTTCTAAACGAGTAAAAACCATTAAGTTAGAAGTTTATTGAAACAGCCTAAGTTTGCACAAAAGTTTTCTGAAGAATAAATCTTTTTTAAGAAAAAACTAATTTCCTAAAATTAGATGAAATCAATTTCGGGAGATTTAATCAATTTTCTGAGTAATACCTCTCCTGTATTATTTCAGTTTTGATTTCACAAAGATTGAAAAACGTAACCTAAGTTAATTTGATTTCCTCACAATTTCAAACTTTGAAACAAAATCTTTTTAGGATCGAAAATAATAATCACAAAAAAAAAAAAAAAAAAATGTAAAAACATTATTATTTTAAATAAAAATCAGAGGAACGGAGAAACTCTCTATTCCCTTTTATTTTCTTCATTTCATTGGAAACAAGAAATACAAATTATTCATTTTCTCTAGGTAAAATAATAATAAAAATAGTATTATTACAATGAAAAAAACCTTAACAATAACATTCTATATAAAAGCCAATTTCTCCTATTTTTTCTCCATTTTCTCATTTCTACTGACAGTTTAGCGAAAGTTCAAAACGATTTCATTCTCCTCTCCTTTCAAAATTGATAGAGCACCAGGCTTTAGCATTGCGAATCGCATTAAAGAAGGATTACTCACAGAAAAATCCTTTCTGTTCGTTTGGATTCAAGGCTTTGTTCTTATCTCAGTACTTTCCCATTTTGAACTTATTACAGAAAGGCCGCCATCTGGCCGTTGCCACCTGCAATTTTGAAATTTAGTGAAGCGCGAGGAGGATAGATGTGTGTTCCAAGAAGGACAGACAGACAGCTCATTAGCCCGTGAAATTGACCACTGCCTTGTTAATAGATTTTTGAGCGAAATTTCAAGTTTTTATGTCAGTGAACCAGAGATGTGTTTTTCTGTTTCATGTACAATGTTTATCTCATGTTCAAATAAACAGCTTGTGTATGTTTTTACAGTTTTGCACTATTTGTCCTCGTCTTATTTAATGAGTTTTGGGGATTGGAAGAAAACATCTTGGTTGAATGCACTTTTAAACTTATATTACAGCAACCATTTTCTTTTAAAACATGCATTTCAGTTATGACAGTGTAATACAGTAACTAAAACCGAAATCTTCTTTGTTTGTTTGTTTTGTTTTTGATGATTACATTGCACGTAACTTCAAAATACTATGTTCCACGATTTAATTTTTGAATTATGGTAATTCTGTTATTGTTTTACGGCGAACAAATTTAGCTATTGATATCGTTAAATCTGATAATATGTAAGTTTCTTTACACATTACAGATTCTTAAAATGTTCACAGATGAAATTGTATAAAATTAGAAAAAAATTTAATTAGTTTTTTTTCCACGATTTTATGCATATTTAGCAACTATTTTCATTTATCAAGAACAGTAAAAGATCTCATCTTTTCAAATTTTAAATCATTTGAAAATTGAGAAAAAATTACGAGAGTTGATATTTGTTTAAAAATTCTACAATAAATAATACATTTGTTACTGCATCTGCTTTGTAATGCAGAGCAGAACTGGAAAACCCATTTAGAGAAGGAAGTTGTGTAGGGTAAATAATCAGAGCTTTTTGACTTAAACATGCTAATGGCTATTTTTGAATATTTTTCAACATTTCAATGTATTTTTAATAATTTTATTCCCTTTCCCTAAACAGCAAGTTTTAGATCAAAGGCAATTGTGAAAACGTTTGATAAACAATCCAGTTCAAATTGCCAAATTTAGAAGCAAATCGAATGCCTGGGAAAAAGAAGACATGTTCGAATTCATTTTTTTCTGGAGCGGGAGGTACTTAACAGGTGTCATCGATGACAACAAAATCTGTTTTCCCCAAACATCGAACGTTCTACTTGACCTAGTTAGAAAACCAATTCTGGCTCAGTAATCAGTACAACAATTGAATAAATTAGAAGAAATTATTAATTTCATGATCTACCGGTTTCATGTTTAGTTTAACGTTATTGATAAACACGATTATTTACTAACAAAATGTCAATCGGCAGTTTACAGGAAAAAAAAGAAACGTTAAACATCAGGCAACTCACGTTCTAGTTTCTTTGTTTAGAAAATAATGCGGCTATTACTCACAATTACTTTTTTTCCCAAATTCAGTGACATTCTAAAAAAAAGTTCTGATTCTTTACTTAGATATAGTTTAACCGGATTTCTTGGTTCGACACAGCACAAAAGACGAAGGACAACATCATTGCCTTATTATTTTTTATTACAGTTAAATTGAAGTATTGCTGTCTATTTAGAAGTAAATCAAGTTCGATAAATTTAATTAAGGGAGGGAGGAGGGAGATATCACGCGAACAAAATAATAATTAAAAAAAAAGTATTAAGAGCCGTGTCCAGAAATCTAGAGATATTTTTAACGCCCTTACAAGAGAATTTTACGCATTGAAAATCGGAATTGTGTCTCAAAAATTAATTAAAGCATATTTCACAGCTTCGCCTTTTAAATTACAAAATTAGTATTGGGAAAAATGGGAGGAAAACGCAACTGGAATAAAAAATACATACATATTTGAATGTTTTTGAGCAATGACAAATTGATATTTATTTCCATTTTTGACCTCAGATGTCGTATAGGTCCTTTTTCAGACTAGTCTCAAAGTCTGCCTTCATGGACGTTCACCGGCCCTTACTCCTTCGGGTGGTGGTGCCCATGTCCAGCACACACACATACGGACATAGAAATACAAAGAAACACACACAGAGACATAGACACACACACACACACACACAACTGAAACTCACGACCATACTGAAAAGGGGCGGTTCGGCGGCCCTGACACTTTGTGACATAAGAGGAAGCGATCAAAAATTGACATTATTTGTGGACAACCCCTGATCAAAACTTCAAAAAAAAAATAAATAAGTTTTATTCATATACTAAATTTTGACAATATTACTTCATTCGCCTACTCTTTGTCATTAATAGGTTTCTATAAGTTATAGTTCCATATAAAACTATCTTAATACATACAAAAAAAAAAAAAACTTTTATTGAAATGATTACGTAACGTAATTATTTTCAAGTAGGATGGAAAAAAATGCAGTCAAATATTAAATAATCAGTAATAAAACATTAGTAATATGATCATAACAGACCTCACAAGAACATGAACTAACATATTAGGATTGAAAAATTTGTTTAATTATACATTTTGGTTCGGGGGGGGGGGGGTATTATTAATAGTCTTCATAAAATCGGTGAATTTTTAATTTGTATTTATTTCTTTTTCTTTTTTTTCTTCAAATTTATAAATAGTATAATTTGTTCATTATTTTTTATAAGCTAATAATTGTTGCTTACGCTTGCTAAATACTTTTGTGGTGAAAGTTTTTTTGTAGAATCTATAACAATTAACAAGTGTTGATTTAAGGTACCAAGAAAACTCAATGCCAAATGGCAACTCGTGCCAGACAACGTTTTTCTGTTGCTACCTTATATTAGCTTTCACACGCATCTTGTTTGTTGCGGCTTGTGACCTATTTCTAAAGGAAATGGTACAGTGGGGGACTACATACTCCGGATGTACTTTGTGATAGGTAGTGTAAGTTCATTATTTTACACGATTCTCCTTCTTTTTCAATTAATTAGTAGACTAACTTAAAAAGTTATTTGTTAGTAATTTCTTCCTTGTATTTTAATGATAACGTTTCGCAAGAGCTAAGAAAGGACTGATAATTAAGGCTTCAGTGGATATTTTTTTTTTCAATTATTGATCTATTGTCTAAAACTTTGTGTGTTTGTAAGCATAAAAAAATTGGTGCAAAAACAATGAATACTTTTTTTTGAAATTAAAAATTTAAAAAAATTTTAAACAAAATTTTTCAGCTTAAAAATTCATATAAATTTAAATTTTCAGCCATATTTTATAAACTATCACTTAAAACATTACATGTAATGCATAAATTTATGCAATCATGCCTAATGATTGGAAATTACGTGAAAATTCAAAGTTTTAAAAAAAAAATTGTGATGTTGGAGCATTTGAAATTTTGTTTTTAAATTTCAAAAAAAGCATTCATTTTTTTTTGTCACCAATTTTTTTTGTGCTTTTATATGCAGTAAATATACAAGCACACAAAGTTTTAGACATATAGATTAAAAATTGAAAAAAAAATTGCATCCACTATAACCTTAATATAAAATGATGTACATAATCACCAGCGGATCCAGAGTTTTTCCCCGGATATGAGGGGGGGGGGGTCACAGCGTTGGAATTTTCTTTCGCGGAGATCAAAACGGATGTTACATGAAACTATGCTACCACACCAGGATTAGCAGCGTGGCAAAAACCAAGGGTTCTGAGAGGATGCTGAGATGACATCAAGAAACTATCTCAAACTACCAAATTACAACTTTAGTTTTCTACTTCATCCCCTCTCAATGATGTGTAGCTGAGTTTAAGTTATAAAGCAATTGAATACAAACTAGTTATTCTATGAGACATATTATTACAGATATATGAAGCATGATTAAGAAAAATACATTGTGCTGATTGCTCCTTATTGTTTTGAGCTTTTGATTGAACTAAAGTGTCACATGAGAAAGGAAAAAAAAAAGAAAACCAAGAAAGAAAGAGAGGAAAAAACTTATTAACATTTTACTCGAACAACTTTAAGACACTCTTTGAGGTAAAAGTAAATTTAATGCGTAATCAAGGAACTTTTTACTGATTATTTAGTATCAATGTTTAGAAAATTAATTTTACTCTATAGTGGAGTTTCAACAATAAATAAATAAATAAATAACTTAAAAAAATAAATGAAAAGAAAAATAATGCCGTAAAAAACTTGCCGTTTGAAACCAGGATTGCCATTCTCCCATTAATTTATTTACTTTTTTTCTATGATGATAAGCGATATTATTCTGCTTGAACATGTCACCACAGTAATGCTGATTGGAAAAAAGGTAAAAATAGGCCCATGTTTGGTTGATTCGTAGATCAAAACAATGACAATACAAAGCAATGCATGACACGGTGAATGAAAAACATTCTAAAAATACGTCTCTGTAGACAAATGCAGGGGAAAAAAGAGCTAATAAAACTTGAATTTCAAATCCTCAACCAAATTTAAAATGAGTTTTAGTGCAATCCAAATGGAAATAAATAAACAAACAAATTAAACTTCATTTTTTCTTTTTCAAAGAATAGCACAAAGAACGCTTTTACACGGGATGTTTACCGACGAAAGAGCTTTGATAACGTTACCATGACAACAAGAGCTTTACCAAAACTTTTTACGGCAAATTATTTCCAGCCTTAGTGGAGAATGACAACATAAACTCATTCAAACGACATTCTTTCAAAACAAAACTTATTACTAAATTCCGCAGCGAACATAAAAAATAACAGTACAGCTATTTTTTAAATATAGTCCAATCAGAAAGAGAACAAAAACTTCGCAAAAAAGAAAAGAACAAATGTTTACGAATTCTGCCACACTCTTACCTGAAACATTATCCCATTCGAATTCGCCGTTCGCAGCGTGGGTCGCATTCCGTGGTAATCCCATACAGGAACTGAACAACACCCTGGCGAAGCGGCCACGAAAATGATTACGATCTTCTGACGTTGTATCCTCACAAGAACTGCTCGTAATCGTAGACATCTTTCAGGCCCCTCTTGCTACACGGGACGGACAAGTTCCCGCACAATTTGGCATCGGGGGATTGAGGCTACTTCCGGTTCCAATAAAAAGTAAACACCGCAAATATTTGGAGTAAAAGTTGTTTACTGATGTATTCCAAACATTTAGTATTCCTTTTATCGTTCAGTTCTTCAAGAAAAAGTAAATGTTTTAGAAGTAAAATGCTGAGAAAATCACATATACATATTTTTTCCTCACTACTTTGTTTCTACTGGCATTACAATTATTCAGAGCAAATTTTCCTTCAAGAGTATTTGAACGATTGACTTAGGATTATAGCCGTTGAAAATTCCAAGCTAAACTCGCACTAAAATTTCGATAAATATATCTTTTTTCAATGCCACTAACAATAAACAAAAGAAAATTACAACTTTCACAACAATTCAAAATTCAGTTCGTAAAGAGTGGTAAACTTCGATAACAACAACTTTCACATCAAATTATGATTCACAACAACAGTTCATAAACTTTTATCGAGACTATAATTTTACTCCGAGATCTCCAAATCAACAATAGAAACTAAACTGTCAATCCCAACGGTTTTAAACAAACTTTACGCTTGATGAAGTCACTGAAAACAAAGACTCGCCAAGTTCTGAAAATTCATCCAGACCTAACTTCGTGCGTTTCGACAACGATGGAGACAACAGTTCGTAAATTTTTACAGACTATAATTCCTCCAAGATCTCCAATCAACAATAGAACTTTAAGCAAACTTAACGCTTGATGAACTCAGTTAAAACTCTCCAAATTCTGAAAATTCGTTCAGATCCAACATTGTGAATTCCGACAACGATGGGGGCAACAAATAAATTCCAGTCCATCTACGACTACAGCCCCGCCGAACACATGGAACAACATCAAAGGCACTTTTCTGTCGGAACTTCCACTTTCAGAGCACCGAGCGAATGTGAGGCAACATTTTGTTCCCCCAAGTCCAGGTGATCGGCTTGCAGCTGCTACCCACGCGCATGCTCTGTGACTCCAGACGCGACTCTTGAAAACCGTTGATTGAAGCGGGAGTATCAGTAGGGGAGGTTATTCTCCATATTTGCTCACGGAGTAAAAATAGAAAAAAGGAACTTTTAAAAGGCTGAGAGAGAGAGCTGTAGCTTTAGTTTTACCAGATAACAAGATTCGGTTCTCAAACAGGGTGAGAAAGGCAAATCAGCTGGAAAATTTCCGCGGAAAAATATTTTTCCCGCTCTTTAGTCATTAATTCCATTCGATGATGCGAAGGATGAGGATGAAGGATAAATTTGAAAATTTGAAAATTTTAAATAGTTCATCACAAGATTCCTGCTACTTAACCTTCACTGTAAAAAACGAATGTGGTTTTTACAGTATAACGCAACTAATTTTATGGTAATAAACTGTAAAAATTGCTAATTTTGCAGTAATAAACTGTAAATTTCTACTTTTGCAGCACTATAATGTAAAATTACTTATTTTACAGGAATAAACTGCAGAACTGCTAATTTTAGTTTATTGCTATGCATTTTACAGTTTTAAACTGGAACCTCTAATGCCAGTATTATACTGTTGTTTTTACAGTATAATATAGCTAAATTTTATGGCAATAAATCGTAAAATTTCTAACTTTACAGAAAGGAACTAAAATTTCTAGCTTTACAGTTTATTACTGTGCATTTTACAGTTTTAAATTGGAACCTTAGCTGCCACTATTATACTGAAAAATCAGCAGTTCATTTTTTGCAGTGTGTTATAGAGTTTCAAAAAATAGCTCTATAACAACACAAACTAAAAAAGTTTGTTAAAGTAATCTTTCTTTTTTGTTTTTTTGTAAAAGGGTTTTCAATTTATATTTTTTGTACTGATAATATTTACATTGAAAAAAAAAAAAAAAAAATCTTGCTCCAAGCCATTGGTATGAAGTCTGTTAAAAAACGTAATGATCCCCCTTTCTTATACGAAGGATAATGATTGCGAATGAAACTTTGGATAAAATGATTGGCAGACGTATACAGTATCGTGGTCGTGGTGAGTTTACAAAAGATCTTAACTTCACTGTCATTTAAAAAAGTTTCATAAAAATGTGAAAAATACGTCAAATAAATTTATTATCTCCATCCAAAACCATTAAAAGTCTATGAATATTGAGAATAATTCGTCAAATTGGCAAACATGCGATAATGTGCATGCAGCAGGTTTTCAAAAATTTTGACGCCACAACAGCTCTAATTGTTCCATTTAATGTAAAAATTCCATCAAATAAAAAAAGTTTACATCACATCAGCCTTGACGGTACATAACAATTTAAATGACTCTAGTCCAGAAACAATTTAGGAGTACCTATTGCCTATCCCTCCCAAGAGCGATGACGCACCCCTCGTAAATCCTACGAAGCACCCCCTCCCTAAAAACGAGGCTACCTGAAGGTAAAAACTAACACCCCTTAAAACAACTCCCAAAATTTCAATGCCGCTATCTCTGTGCCAAAGCTCCTTTGGTGGGTATTCCTGTGCAATGACAAGAAACATTCTCATTTAAAAAATATTGACAAAAATAAGAGGAAACAAAGAACTTAGGAAATCTATGCTGCTTGTAAGGTTAAACCACCGTATTAAAAACAGTTCACTTTGTGCAAAAATGAGTAAAAACCACAAAGCAACGTCTAAAAGCATGAGAGAAAATTGAGAAAAATTGAGATGGGACTAGAAAAGTTTCCAACATAAATTTGCGACGTTACTTGTTTCAGCATGAAACTTTTCCAGTATTGAGAAGTATTTATCTGTAAAATTTAACATACAATACAAACATGTTTACTTGTGTTAAAAACCTTAGTTCTTCAGTAGAGCTAAAATATGGGTTCTTTTTACAGTCAAACAGCAGCGAAAATCCTCCTATCATTGTGAAGTTGATTTTAGTTTGTACATTTTGAAAAATACAATCAATGCGAGATGCAGAATCAATAAAGAAGAAAATGCCATTGGCTACAGATCATAACAACTTTAGAAGCAATATGTTGCTTAATATTCTCTAATCATTTTTGATTTCGTTTCATTGCAAAATTAGATTTGTAAATCTAAAATAAAATATTGTATATGAAGTACATACACAAGGTTTGGGAGCTAGTGGAGGTGGGGAGGACTTCATGTTTTAAATTCCAATCGATGATTCGACGTCGCAGGCCCAAGCAATTTTTTTATATTTGTTCTCTTCACTCTGAATCCAGTTTTGGTTAAGCATTGTACAAACTTTTTGTTGATTTGGTAAATATATAAAAAGATGTATGTGGGTCATTCCGACGAAAATGGTACAAATCATGTCCGAGACTTTAGAATTTTTTAAAATCAATTTTAATAACTACCACCCATTAAGTGCATTTTTATTGGCTTCTCCATTTAATTTTGTGCCGTCAAGTATCAATTGATTAGGTATAATCCATTTAAAAGTGACACAAAAAAAATTATCTTTGTCAGAAGAAGGAGAAAATAACGTGTCCCAGCTTCAACTTGTTAGAGTTTTAAATGTGATTTAAAATTAAGCTGAAATGTAACAACAAAATAAATGACGCTGTATTGCACAAAAGATGCTTCTGACACCATTTCTGCAGATTATTACGCAAATGAAAAAAAATTTCCCCCAAAACACTATTAAGATTTTCTATGTTTCGAATTGTCCACTCTGTTATATGCCTTTTGGAAATAAAATAAACAATTGCATTCAATCTGATATATTTTTTTTGAAAATATAGGTAGTATAACTTCCGTGATTAGCTTGCTACATTGAATTATGTAGTCAACAACCAGGGTGAGCATAATTCTTTTCTTATGATAGTTAATTCGAACTGTTGGATGTCCACTCTGTTAGAGTCGATTTCATGATGAAAAAAAAATAGATTTTTTCTTGAAATTGCAGACAGACTTACACTTGTAGACTGTTTATTCCACTTTATGCTTGTTCTGTGATTCTAACTTTTCTTTGTGATTATACAGATATTTTTAAAGGCTTATTTGTCCACTCTGTTATATGTCCACTCTGTTAACCAAAGTGATCAAAATATTTAAAATCCTTTTATAAATGAGTCATGCACTAGTTATTTATACTTCATTATACACAAATGGAAACTCAATAAAAAAAATATATGATTAGTTGGTGGAAATGATTTAAATTGATAATCTTAAGTAAAGAGTTTCAGACATGATTTGTACCATTTTCGTCAGAATGACCCATGTGTTTTAGAACTAAATAACTAAATTCCAATGACCGTCTGGAAATAAATAAATAGAAAAATAAACCGAACATTAAATAAAAAAACACTAAAAAAAAAAGGCATAGCATCAGTTAAAAGTTTTTCATCAACAACCGCTCCCGCGCCGTCCGTAGAAAACTTTATCTGAGGTTGTTGCCTTAACAACGGGTTTTAATCAAATAAAAAGTTCTGCCTTCGTGCTCGCCAAATGGCACGAAAAAGAAGAAAGAATTCTTCCTTATCTGTACACGATTTTTATACCATCGCCTACAGGGCAAAAAGGTTCTGTTTATTTTTTTCAAGATAAAAGGGAACATTTTTTGTTGTACAAATTCGAAAGAGTCTCAAAATTAGAAAAGTCATGGAATGTCATAAAAATTTTCATTGCCGCAAAGAGTGCCGCAAATTTCGAACAACAAAACAAAGTTAAAAACTCTTCAGCAAATTTAGTTTAAGTGTTTTTCGGCTGAAATTATTATTTTTTACTTACTGGAACTTTGACGGCAAAATTCATTATTCTTAAAGTAGTTTCCTTAAACGAAAAACGTATTTTATAAAAAGAAGAAATGCGATGCTCAAAACTGAATTTCTTAAAAATATTTTTAAAAGACGGTAAAAATCTGGAAGCGGATGTAAGTAATGTATTAGTGTACAGATTGAAGTTTATGTACAGTGGAGATTCGACATCGTTGTCCATGTTAGCGAAACATCGGTGCTTTTGTTAAAACATCTATATTTTTAACATCGATATATTTCTGTCTTTTCTTTTCTAACATTGATATTTTGCGTTTGATGTTATTTCGACCTCGATGTTTTACATTTAAACAAAGAACAAAACTACGATAACTTTAAGCAAGGATGAACGGAATTAACAGCAAATTGAACAAAACAGTATGAAAATAACCACTATTTACAAGATTTGTAACAATACTAAAAAAGCATTTCAGCAGAAGTACATTCAAGGGGTAAAAACAAGTAAAACGTACTTATTACACAAAAATTAATTTTATGTCTGATACACTTAAAATTTAACGATGTTTAAACATTTCAGAATTTTTGCCTGACTCATATTCATTGTTTAAATCTTAGAATATATTCTCAGTCATATTGAGAAGCATTGCAAATTGTTTCTGCGAATTTTATTTCCACTTATAAAGGTTTTAAAGTCCTTTAGCCCTTTCATCAGCAACAAATGAAAGACTAAGATGCTGCCTCAATGAAAGTCAATGCGCAGTTAATGAAAATTTGTTCGTTATGCGAATGATTACTTCGATATTGCCGAAGAATTTGATTTGCACCAATTAGCTTAAACTACAGGAAAGGTTCTTTAAGGAACTTAAAAATGAAACTGAAAAGAAAGCAGAGTGGGCAAAATTATATATTGTTGGCAGGGCCTGATTACTGAATAGGCCAACTAGGCCGCGGACTAGGGCCCCCACAGTTTAGGGGCCCCCAAATGGCTAAAATAGAAGAGTCAACGCCTAAATTTGTTTTATCGCATGCTTAAAATTGAAAAGATTCATTATGGGGGGGTCCAAAAAATATATTTGGCCTAGGGCCCCGCGATATCTTAATCAGGCCCTGATTGTTGGCAGAGATGGAGCTCTTTGCTGGTTGGAACAAAAAAGTTGTTGCTAGAAAATCAGTTGGGAAGAAAAGTTTCTAAGTAAAACATGGTATCATCCATTAAGAAGCTCTTTGAGCCAAGGTCTTAAACTTGTCTGCTGTTGTCCCTGCAGTGATCTGTGTTAATAAAGTAAATACGAGCTTAAGCTCGTATTTTGGTAAGCTTGTTAGAGTTCCAAATCGATGAACTTTCCTGTACTGTGCTTCTCCACTACTCAGGCTTATTTATAAAAACTACTTTTGATAAAATCACATAATCGTTTAAAAAACAACTTTTAATTTTTTGTTCTTTATTTTCACGACGTTGGAAAAAAAGAAAAGAAAAGAAAGTAACACCAAAAAGTGTCAGTCTTTCCAAAAATATTGGCCATGCTTGGTCTATATGGTCCACAGGAGATGCAATTTTAGAAAATTCGATTCATTTATTGCTCAATTAAGAAATACCTGAATAGTTATTCCCGTTACACACAATTATTCTTATTCTTACGTTAAAAATTAATCTTGAATAAAAGTAGGAACATGACAGTATGAATCCAGTTGTATTATTTCCCTTACGCTGTTATCAAAAGAAGGAGAGAAGAAATCATAGTATATTTAAATAAAAAATAATTGTTCGTATGCATTTAATTTTTGCCAGCATTAAGATTCTGATGTGTCAAGAAAATGGGAAAAACATACAGAAAAGCGTATTAAATTCGACGCACATTTCAAAGCACTTGGCTGAAAGGCAGTTTTTTTTTTTTTTGATGAGTTTAAGTTGATTTTTCCTTTCAGAAATTAGTTCAACATTCTTTGATTGAAGCAGGTGTATTTTCCAGTAGTTCATTCAATTTTCTTTATTTTTTAGTGCTATATAATAGTTCCTCTCAGAGTATAAACAGTACTGCCTGTATTTCCCAATTTTTCCTTCATGTTCAGAAAACAATGAAAGTTAATTTTGTTGGAAAATAATTATACATATCAGAGCCGGTTAGAGGGGCCAGCGACTCAAGAAGCCAACAGACTACTCAGCCCTCAACTCCAGATTTTGAGGTACCGCGACTGAATATTGCGGAGTCAGAGATCAGTGGTCAACCCCCAAATTTGACTTTGTTACTACTTTTAACCTTATAGAGTCTGTGAGGAGGATTCTTGTAATGTTTAATGAACATTTTTAAATAAAAAATTCGCTTAATTAACTCTAGATTGCCCGAAAATTGACTGCAATAAGGGTTCAAAAATTATGTATATAATGACACAATATCTTAGATTTTTGTGATTTTTTATACAACATATGAATATTTATTAATAATTGTAGTTACTTCCCCCCCCCCTCCTCCTTCATTTCTGGTACTGTCGTCACCGCTTAATCGGGAAACGGATAAACGAATACCCCGCTTATACGAATAAAACCGTCCAGAACCGAACATTTTCCCATAGACACAATGTTAAATATCCCCGTTTAATCGAATAATTTCCCCGGATAATCGCATAATATTTTTATCTTCCTTTGCAAAAAAATTTGCTAAGAAAAATGTAGAACAAAATAAAAGTGTTTCCACAAGACCTTGGAGCAAACAAACCACTATTGTGGACTATTTCAGAAAATAAAAGTGAATGGCGAAAAACAAATTTTTTTGTAGCATAAGTTGTAAGTTACTTTTTTATGATTTTCATATGAAAGTACAATATTTATACTCCATTATTATACTATTTTTTGTTAACTTTTCGAATTTCAAAATCTTTTTACCAAAATAACATTAATTATTTCCTTTATATAGCTATTTCTTTGTTATAATTACGTTTTGAGACTAAAATTGTCAAAATGGAAAGGTTAAAAAATGTTCCCCGCTTAATCAAATACCCCACTTAATCGAATAAATTTCTTGGAACCGACAGTATTCGATTAAGCGGGGCCGACAGTATATTTATGTGTATATTGTCAGAGCAGTCAAAATGACTTATCTGGGAAATCTAGTGTTAAAAACAAGCAGTCTTTAACAAAATCTCTTTTTCGAGTTTCAGAACATAAGAACTACATTTTTGCTCTTTTTCGTCAACCGCTCTTGCCAAAAAATACTTTAGCTCTTATTAATAAAATAAATCAGGGTCGTATTTAAAGGCTGAGTTTTCAGGGTTCAAACCCCCTATGAAATTTTTCAAAACCGTTTTAAAAAATGTTTTTTATGTTTTTTTTTTTGGGGAAAAATAACATTATTACCACTTCATTTTTAATTTTCTTATTTACTTTTCAATTTCATTTGACAAATGAAATCATCATAATTGAATGACAGTACAAATCAATTGATTTATCTGCATTATTTATCTTTATTGTAGTTTTTGCAAAACATAATTTCATATACAACAATACACCTTTTTACTGGGTTTGAAGATGCTTTGTACACATGACAATTTTTTTCTTCATTAAGAAGATATGTTATTATTTTATTTTTCATGTTAATGCCTCTTAAGCATCAACTGTAACAAAAAGCAATATACTATAGAACATGAAATCAAATATTATTTATCATATAGATTTCCCGAGAAATATGTTGGTAAACCCCTCCTAGAAACAATGGTCAGGTTACGGCCCTGAAATAAATTGCTGGAATTTTGGGGCGACTCCCTTTGAGAATCTCTTTTCTTTTGTTCTCGCCAAATTCTCTTTCTGAAATCGAAGAGTGGATATTCCTCACTTCGGGGGAATGAACTTTCATGAATTTTTGCTTATTGTAAATACCTGGCAAATTGAAAAACCGCTTCGAATAATTGCTTTCTGGTCAAGAATAGCTAAAACGGCATTTTGATAACACGCATTGGTTGGTTTTGAAGAAACTTCACAAGTGGAGCAAAACCAAAAAATGGGTAAATTTAGTTTAGTAACTAAATTTAAAGAAACAAACAATAATTAAAGTAGAATGATACGGCTTTCACTAGGGGAGAAATAACTCTATTCCTTCTGAATTAAAAGCTATACCATATCTATATATAGATGTATGTATGTATATATATTTGTTTGTGTGTTTGTTCCTTATACAAATCTACAGTTTTCGTCGGATTTTCATTAAATTTGGCACAGAGGTTCCTTGATGCACTAGAATTCACATAGGCGGGGTTTTGAAATTTAAAAAAAATCCAAAAAGCTCAGAATTCAAATTTTTGTCTCAAAGTGGCCATTTTCTTCCAATTTTGAATATAAAGAGTAACGGAGATTAGCCTTTAATCATACAAATTGATAAAATTTAACACTTAAATAAGAGTATTTTCCAACAAAGATTACGATTAACAATGAATTATCAATTTAAGGTTCACCTATTCAAACCAGGAAAAAGAAAAGGTGAGTAAATTGTTTCTCAGTATTATTACAGACCCATGCAATGCCGAGTATTTTTGCTAGTTTTTTATAGTTGAAATTCTAATACAGTTTTAAAAGATGAATATACTCATTTTAAAAGTAAAATGCGATTGTCGGTGTCGCTTCTTTTACCATTTCCAACTACCTATGCGAAAAACGGGTTTTCAACTTTTAATTCAACAAACAATAAATGCGGCAACACACTAGCTATGTATCACATGACAATACCGGTTTAATCCAAGCCATAAAACAAGCACGACGAATTTTGTTAAAATTGAAATTTTAAAATATTGTTTGATAAGAGTTGCTTAACACATTAATCCCTGACTTTTTTTTTCCAAAGATATTTTGTATACTGGTTACAAATAATGTTTAATGGACAGGAAAAATAATCAAAAAAATATCATGTAAAAAATAACTTTTTTGTTTAAAAAAGAAAAATCGCCCTAAAAAGGGAAGCTAAGCACCAGAGGGTACATACTTTTTTTTTTACCGAATTTCTTTTTCTATCTACTATATAATATTTAAAAGTACACTTTAATAGAAGAAATAAAAGCAGAAATTAACATAAACTGGGAAGTAGATTCAGAGAACAATGAAATATTGGTGTTGTTGAGTATGAAAGTCAGCAAAGCATGTGTAATGCACCTACATTGCATTTGCTGCATTTCCGATAAGCTTTTTTACTCCAGTGGGCGCATCTTACCTGAATCTTATTTAAAGCAATACAACGACTTTCCCCATAATACCTAACTCAATCCGGTACTCTTGAGCTCAATGCATTTTGTACAGCAGTTTCTAAAATAAAAATGAAGAGTGCAATCACCAATTTTTTCATTGGATCAAAAACCGGTAATTTTCGATATTTTGATACATGGGATCGGTTCCTTCCTTGCAACGATTGTACCGAGCAACCATATTTAGTTCATCAAATTCAATTACTTTCTTTTCGCTACTGGGCAATCGCTTAGACTTTACTATGGGATAAACTCCCTGAATATTCGATACAATAGTTACGACATTGCTTTTATTCCATCGAACCACGGTAATATTATTTTACATATAATCGACATTTATTTAAAACCTCCTCTCTTTTCTTTTTTGAACAACGTAACTTAAGTTAATGAACATTTTTCGATCCGATTCTTGTACAAAACTTTTCGGAGACAAATTATCAAGTAGGAGTGCAAGAGAAGTAAATAAATTGTCACAGTAGAGATCGAAAATAGCATGCCCAAGGAATTCTGAAATTAAATCTATTAGAATTAAATACCACTCCCCCCCCCCTTCCCAATTCTTCATCAAGGTGAAGTGCTAAGCTTCTGAAACAGCTTAGGGCAACAGTCAGACTAAACAATAAAAAACACCTAAATGCATTATGGAAAAGTAATTAAATACAACAGATAATTAGTGTTTTAAAGAATTACATTTTTGAAATAGCTTTCTTTCAAAATTTACCTTGAGCATATTTCGTAATTTCAAAAATAAATAAATAAATAAATAATAAAATATTTAAAAAATATATAATTAAATTTATACATTAATTACTTTAATTTAATTAGATTTTTTAAGTTTTAAAAATAAAAATTATTATCTATTTTTCAGTCTAAAAACATTAACTAACTTCTTTTGAGATAAATTATAGATCCTAAGCAAGAAATCGGCCACGGTTAAACAATGCAGCCATTAGTGCCTAGCGTCCCTTTTTAGGGACGTTCTTAAATTGCTATAAAATGGATAAAAATTTAAAATTTACAAAATTGCAAAAAGAGGTAAACTAAAACATCGATCCAAGTAGAATATATATCAAGCACAGATTGATTTACTGGTTAATAATTTTAAAAACTTAGCTTTTTGTTCTTGAGATTGTGATTGAGATGTAATTCTTGATAAAGATAATAGTAAAATGGCTACAGAACACACTTTACAATGGTTATGTGCTGCAATCTGTTAATGAATTGAAACAATACCAGAGTAATAATTAAACACAATTATTTGGTTGAAATGTTCATTTTTGGAAAATTCAGACACACTTTTTGAACCGTCCCTAAAAAGGAACGCTAGGCATTAATGGGTTTAAGGTATTTTGAGAAATTTAGAGTTCAATTTGAAGAAAATAAACTAACTTATTTAAACTAATATTTGTTTTTATTATTGACTTCAAACTATACTATCGAAGAAAACCACACGGCAAAAAGTAAAACGGCAAAAAGTAAAATGTAGTTTTTACAGCGTAATACCAGCAGTCGAGGTCCCAATTTAAAACTAAAATGCACATTAATAAACTGTAAAACTAGCAATTTTAGTTTCTTACTGTAAATTTAGGAATTTTACATTTTATTGCAGTAAAATTTAGCTGTGTTACACTGCAAAAACAACATTTATAATACTGGCAGCAGAAAACTGTAAAATGCACGGTAATAAACTGTAAAATTTAGCAATTTTTACAGTTCATTACTATAAAATTAGCTGCATTATAATGTAAAAATAGCATTCATTTTTTACAGTGCAATGGGTTCCGTGAAGAAAAGAGGATATTATAAAGTGTTCCATGCAGGGTGTCAATGATTTAAATCAATTGATTTAAATCAGTGATTTAAATCGCGATTTAAATCAATTGTTAGAAATAAACTTCAGGTTCTGGCATTTACCCAATGCCTAGGTCTTTGCTTCTGTGAATCTTGTGAAAAGCATCACAACTACGAGATTAAACTTAACAACAATTTATTAACAAAACAAAAATAAAAAATAAGTTACACACGTGTGTGAGTTTCTGATATGTAGCCGCGTTACAAAAATCGCGATACCTATAAATACAAAAGTAGAACTGTTGCCATCTCAAAAGTCCATTTCACAAACGCTGATATGCAAATTAGAATGCAAAATAAATTCGTTACGAACAATGTAAACAATAAATTTCAAACACTGACATGCAAATAAAACATCAAACAATTTCAAAACTTGTTCCAACATCAATTGATTTTTTTTTAAATCATTGATTTAAATCACTTTTTATTTTAAGCCTTAAAAAATTCTCTTGGACAATCCGAATTTCATTATTTTTACCATTTTCTTGTAGAGCTTTGATTTCCATCTAATAAATGGTAAAGTAATCCTACTCATCCCCCCTCCACAGATGCTGGAAGGTTGCAGTCCAAATAATATGTATGCACAAATAGTGCTATTTGTTGTCTAATATATGAAATAAAGAAAATACATGCAAGTGCAGGGCAGGTGTTGCAAAGAGTGAATTGAGGGGGGAGGGACATGATAGAATGTGTGTGATATACTTTCAGTGAAAAGAAAATATAAAAACAACCAAACAAAAGATAAATTTTCTATGCCTTGCATTAGCAACTGGGGGGGGGGGGGGGGCAGTCTTTATTAGTGGCTGAAATGGAACATATTCTAGCTTTACAAAACAAAAGCAGAATAAAGAGGCGGGGGGGCGGGGCTGAATGAAGTGAGGATTGGGTTGAGCTTCCTGCCCCATTTGATTTTTATCCTAGCTAGTAGACAGAATTATTTTCAGATTGGCTCCTAACACTTTTTTCTGGGTTTCTTACTGGTGAAGCTTTACTTCAAAGGTGTTTTTGTATTTTTAAAAACTTAAAGGTAAGTTGTTTATAAATAAAAATTAATTAATAACTGAAATTTCTAATTTTTTAAAAAAAATCAAAAAAATCCGATTTAAATAAAAAAAAATCTGATTTAAATAAAAAAAATCCGATTATTTTTATTTTTTTTAAAAAATCATTGATTTTTTTACACCCTGGTTCCATGTATCAAAGATATTTAAAACGCTGTCACAAACAATAACAATGTTACTGAGGTGAATTAATGGCTTCCAACTCGTTCTTACTTTTAAATCCTCCAGACACATCTACTACATATACTCAAAGCACCAGAGCATATCACATACAAACAAAACACGGCTCTGAAAGAAAGTACTCAAAGTCTAAGGATGCGAAACTTTTAAAAAGACTGACTTTCTGTGAAACGAACCACTCTAAAAGAAAAAGAAAAAAAGAGAGCTAGTGAGAAAGAAAAATGGTGTTCCAAGTTTCTTGCTCCATCTTTTTTTTCTTTCCAACGCCAGAGGCAAAAAACGATAAATAGCACACACAGTCGGATGTTTAAAAATGTTTTCTTAACGAGCTGTTAACTTTCGAGGCAACATTTTAAAAAATAATTATTTTTTCCGCAGTTCTTTCATAACTGGATTAAAAATTCTACACAGTTAACCCTCGATTTGCATGGTAGATTGGTTCTCGCATGGCATGAAAATTGAAGACCAGAAATTAAAATCAGTGCTGTAGTTATAGAATTGACAGGAGGTATACTGTCCAATGTACATGAATTAAAAAATAACCAAAAAATATAATGTTAACTTCCCGGGCAACATTTTAAAAAATAATAATTTTTTTTAGCAATTCCTTCGTAATTGGAGGAAAAATTCTACATAGCTAACCCTTGATTTGCACGGCAAATTGTTTTTCACGGAAATATCGGAATCGTATGTTTGGTCCGATATTGCAATCATTAGTTCTATCGGTTAAAAAGTAAGGATTTTCAAAGTTTTCGTAAGAGTAATACAATTTTAAAGTAACGTTAAAATTAATTTTATTAAAAATGTAACACGGATTAAAATATTTAAAACGGATGTGAAAGAAAAACTAATAAAGTTGCAACGAAAACAATTTACTCGCATCCAACATAGCTCAAGAAAGATAAAATAAACAAATGAATTCAAATGCAAAAATTCAAAAACTATTAGTAATTAGAAGCTCATGTTTTAAGCATTAGAATAAAATCGGTTTTCTACATGCTGTGAAAATAAGAACAGCAAAAAGTGGATGTTTGAAAAAGGAAGGAAAGGAAAAAAAAAGCATCGTTGCAGTCGTTACTAGACAACACCGAAGCCGAGCCGCAGCTAGCGAGCGTGGAATTAGAAAACGTGGGTGGCAACAGCTTGTGGTAAGAAAGTGACAATATTTTGTGGCTCAAACATGGCCAGATGTCGAAAAGTTCCAAAGAATTTTCCAACCCCTCCCTATCAGAAAGTGCACGAAGTACCGCATCTCCGGTTCTTTTGTTGTCAGGTCATGTCGGACTTGGCCTTGAGTTAGAAAAACTCTTTTCGTAAAAAGAAGTATTTTTCTTGTTTTCCAAAAAAAAAAAAGCTGTGGAAATCTATGTGCCCCACTTCCAATTTGAAGACCATAAGTTTTGCTTTTAAGTAGAACTTTTTTTAACATAAAATTATCAAATAACGACACAAATAAAATGTGCATGTCAAGTTTTGTGAAAATTGGTTCAGTAGCTTTTATGTAAGTGTCTTTATGGTCCAGAAGAAATACAAAGCTATAACTATATTTCAAAACTTTATTAATTTATTATTCAACTCAAAAATATTTAAACAAATCACCTGCATTTATTCTTCAATAAGAAAGTAAACTTGAGTAAAAGTAGAAGTATGCCAGAAAGAGCGCAGTCGTATTTTATTTGCAATTTTTCCAAAAGAAAATGCAGATATTTCTCCAAACAACAGTTTATTGTTATTTTTAACTCATATTAAGATTCTGGAGTCTCTTTAGCAAAGGGAATAGACACTTCATAAATTTCTTTTCGATAAGTTATTAAATAAATTTTGAACGGGTTCCATATGTCCAATGATTCTCAAAGGGCAAAGGTTTTTCCACACGCGTTTTAAAATTTTAATCGCCATTAATAGTTTGAATTCTGTTAAAATAATTATGTTTGGTTTTAATTTCGTTCTTTCAACTTTGGATTCATGTATTTAGGAGACTACGGGAGGGGAGGTTACTTGTAATCTCCAGGGCTCGAAAAATCTTCAAAATTTTACATGCCCTGCCGGGCATGTTTGTCTAAAAAGTGCATGGCCGAATAACATTTTTACATGCCCAGTTTTATTTTTGTTGTTTATAAATAAAAGCATTTGAATTTGTCGTACAATGTTAAGACGTTCATTGCCAAGCTACAAAACATACATAGCATATGAGCTGGGCTAAAAACAATGTACCTGTCAATTAGTTTTTACTTTCATCCCCTCAGAAGTCAAATATCCTTATTAATGTCATTGTAAAAGACAAATTCTAATCTGGAGTAAAACAGCAAATCACATACAAGCTAACTCAAATTCTATTCTGTCAGCTAAAATGATATGCTACAAATTATCATTATCTCCTACTTGGTCAGTCAACATGTTAATCAGACAAAATATTAAATTAGCAATTTTGTATCTGAATTAAGAATTATTTTAATTTTAACATATATGGTAATTTTTTTCCAAAATACAAAATAATAAAGTTTATGAAAGAAATATTTGATCGTAAAATTATATGGCCAGCTGGGCATATAAGGGTTGAAGATTCATGCCCGATCAGAAATTTTACATGCCCCGGGCATGTCGGGCAATATAATTTTCGAACCCTGGTAATCTCCTAAAAAGTTTCCCCATTCGGTTAATATTTTCCAATGATCGGTAAATTTGGAGACAGTTATTGCAATTAGTATTTGAAGCGTATAGCTGCAAAAGTAGTTATTTTTAAAAGAAAAAAAAACAAAGAGAAAAAGTTTTTAGAAAAAAATCCCATACCAGTCGCTAATATGAGTTGTAATAACTTTACCTGTTTTGCGTTGAAACTATTTGCGGAACTATTTTGAAGCTCTGACAGTCTCAGGCTGTTGGACTACCTAGTATTGCAATGAAAAAACTGTGAGAGCAAAATAAAAAGGCATTTGTGGAAAAACTGAATAGGAGACACCTACTTTTGTTGCTACACGCTTCCTTTTATAAATTGCCTTCGGTCCCATCCCATTAGATGTAGATGCTCATTGGCAGCACCGTCGTATTTTACCATTCGGTAGAATTCGGAGTTTCATTCGGTAAATTGAGAATTTCCCACCTTCCCGAATTTTCAGTTCAATTTGCTCTTATTCATACTGGAAACGGATAAACAAACTAAAATAACAGTGCTACGAATGTGTTACTTAGGCAGGGATTCAAGTGAAACAGGCAATCGCAAATTACAATCGCGACTGGAAATGAATTACATTAGAACGTTTCTTGATAAAAACATCGTGACGTCAGCGTGACGTTTGCCAATGAAAAGCGAGCTAGATAAAACGTCACAGCCTACTTGGCGAATAAGAGGAGATCGCTGAGTGCTTGTGAGCTCTTATTGGCTCCACTCGTAGTGACGTCATGCCAATTTAAGTTGATGATAATGTAATTCACTTTCAGTAGCGATTGCAATTCGAAGCGATCGCAGTGCTGTTTCACTTGAATCCCTGCCTTACTTTCAAATGATTTAATCTATATGCAAAAGAATGTGTTCGGTTTAAGGAGAAATATCACCTTTTAAAATGCTTTTACTTAATGCCCCGGAAGGAGACAAAAGTCAGGCTTAATTAAATCGGCCCTCCTCCAAATTGGAAAACATTTTTAGAGCAGGATTGCAATCTAATCCCTTTCAAGAAGTAATTAAAAGAGCTAGTGTGTTCGGTTAATTTATTTTTGGCTCTCTCCTCTTCAATCATTACTCGAAGCTGCGTGACGAAACTTGATCCGATTTCGCTTTCGTTTGCTTCTCTTCATTTCACTTCCACACTTGATTTTCCCCGCTCGATAATAATTCATTCACGGTGTCTACGTTTTTGCGGTTGATAAGTGAATGTTTATTCCCCGTCAAATACTTTATTACCTTGTCATATAACAGCTAATTCCCGTTCGGTTGATCTATTTCGGAAGCGGAATTCACAAGTCAACTTCGGACGATTTTCATTTTTATTTACTTCCTTTTCCTCTTTTTCGGATTACATGAGTTGCCCATTCTCCAAATCCCATAATCCGTTACTTAAAAGGGCTATTTTTGTAGCTTTATATTTATTCCGGCAAATGCTTCTGTGATTTTTTACAGCTAATAAATTTGCACTCTGTAGAGATTTAGCAAATGCGGGGGCTTTAAAAAAAGCCCCTTGTAACACTCGGCTACATGTGTAAGGCAGAGGTGTAGCTAGGATTTTTATTAAGTGCTTGAAAATACTCCCCGATATTTTTTAGATGAGTGAGATTCATTTTGAGGGGGAAAAACATATAAAATGGTGAAGACCACACTAGTGGTACAGTCCATAAAAAAAAACTGACGTTTCAAAGATTAAATAATTTAATTTATTTATTTAAACCCCACCTGTCACCACCGTACCTACCCTGATGAGGGTTTAAAGATTGAATAGAAGATAGCAAGAAAAATGCGATTTCTACTGTTTTGACTTTTAGCATTTAGAATACACTGTTGAAACTGTAGGTTGCACAAGGTACCTTTAAGGGTGAAACATTGTAACCTTCAAGGGTGCCATAGGGAGTCAAGTGGCACGCTTCAGGGGGTGCCGCTGGTGCTACAACATTTCACACTTAAAGGTGCCTTTTTTAGGGCCGTGGTGGCCTGATCGGTAAGGCATCGGACTCGTGTCCGAAAGGACCCGGGTTCGATCCCAGCCGATCAAAGATCCACCGTCTTGATTAATGGTGCCTGGGAGGCGTTAAAAATGTCGTGGTCACAAAGTCCTCCAAGTGAAACGATACCTCTGGGGGTGCTAGGGCCTATGGTTTGCTCGACCCTAGGTTCTGGTTCAAAATTAAGAACAGAGCGCTCTTCAGGGCCCTATCCCGGTTAAATCACTAAGCTGGTAGGTACGGGGGACCCTGGAGGGTGAAATGAAAAGGTGCCTTTTGCAAACAGAATTTTTTCAGTATAGAGCTTAATTTGCATGGTAGCTCGTAGAAAATGGGAAAAAAAGGGGGGGGGGGGAGGAAGAGCTAACCGACTTTTTCGTAAGAATTTTAAAGTATGTGCAGGCCCGTCATTTAAGGGGGCGGGGGTCTTTGCCCCCTGGCTTTGAGAAATCAATGTATTTACATAAAAGTGGGCGTGATTTTTTATGTTTTCCGATGAAATTGCATTGTGTTTGGACCCTTTCTCCCCCCCTGGAAAAACTTGAAATGACGGTCCTGAGTATGTGCTAATATAAGGGTTATTATTGCAATTATTTTTTTTCATATATGAGTGTATCATGTTTCGTTTTTGGCTTTTAAAGATATTTTTTTACATTCATATTGTTATCGTATTTAGTTATAACTCAAATGTATGCTTGAGCATTATTGATTTTCTTAGCTACTGTATAGATTAGTATCTATTTTTACCTATTTTTTGGCATTATCCGAGCTATTCGCTTATTTGCCAGCTATTCCTTGGATAATCGGATGTTACTATATAGTCCAAGAATTTTACATCTCTACAATTATTAATGGAAATATATCCAGAACCCTTTCTTCCCCACAAGTTACTTCTTTCAGTTACGCTAACCAACGTCAAAAATACGACTCGAGGATCTCCACGACGGCGACGCGACGCAAAGCTTCACTTCTTCAACCAACAATAGCCAGTGTCATCATCATCATTTACGTTTCATAACCAAGCGTGGAATGTCAGCCATTTCACTGTTCGCACAACAAACACGTGTGGAAAGTTTCGAAAATAGGAATGGCAATGATGCGAAGGTGTGCATTTTGCAAACTCTGTGAGATTCTGAGCAGCCAGCTAATGGCCGCGCGTTTTATCTCATCGTTATTTTCGCATTTGGAAGGGGTACTTCATTTAAATCCAGAGCCGTAAAACTCTGGTGGGCTTTGGTGTCTTAACGACGTGTTGAGCTCGTTCGTCGGTCCTTGACCCGCTGGTGCAGAAAAGTCTTCAAATGGTCATTGGACGGTGTCGGTTGAATGTGAAATCCTTGTATTAGCCTGTCGTGTTTTCCTGGGGCTTGATAAAATGTTGGCTCTCTAATTGCTTTTGAAAATTCTATTTGTTTGATTTATATCAGAAAATGCGTTATTCACACATTTGATACATTAACATAAATACACAATATGCCTAAACTGTGAAAGCGAACAAGGATGCCCACAACGAAAATTTTTAGTAGTGGGGAATTTTCTTAATTTTACCAAATGATTAATACAGATGTCCTGTCCATTTTCGAACTCTGCGCCAGGTCAAGAGCACTTCCATTTGAAAAAGGGGTGATAGGTTAAGGAGAAGCTCTTAACGGTGCTTTTAGTCTTTATTCGCTTCTTACTTCCTGGTTGAATGTTGCTTTGCATTTCCCCCCTACTTTGGGATAATCAGAAGAGACCTCAGGCATACGCAAATGCCGAGGAAGGTTGTACGATAAAATATAAGACGGTACTCACATCTACCGATCAAATCCATTATGTATTTGAACATTTTCATCAGCGCAATACTGTATCCAAATATGCCGAATGCCAGTTAAAATTTTCCAAATACGGAACATTTGGGAGGTCGCAGTGTCCTCTATGATTACCATTGGTCCCCCGCCCCCTTCCCCTGAAAGTAAAAATATCAACGGAATTTGAAATCAAACCGCAGTTCAGAGAAAAAAATGACCAGAACTTTTAGTCTAAGATCCCACCGCAGTTTATCTACACTCATAGCGTACACTCATCACGTATATGTCAAATTAAAGCTGTTTTTTTTTCTGAACGTGATGCACTATGTCCGCCTATGTAAAAGTACCCGAAACCTATAGACAGCCTGGCCTAGGCAGGTCACATGAATGTAGTATTTCTACACTCATAGCATACACTCATGACTCATACATCAAATTGAAGCTAATTTTTTTCTGAACGTGGTGCACTAAGGCTGCCTATGTAAAAGTGGCCGCAACCTCTAGGCAGCCTGGCCTGAAGTTTAGGGTCCAAAATTTCAAATGGTTATAAAAGGGAAAAATCGGTCGATTCTTTTGCTTTTCTTACTAAAATTATTCTTAATGTGAGTACTTTTTCGAAAAAAAATTGATAAACTTAAATTTCAAAAATTGCCGATAGGGGGCGCTTTAGACTTTGGAGCTAAAAACAACTACTTTTTACCATTTGTTTTCATATTTTCGTAATTGATTCAAAGAGTTACTTAACTTACTCTAACTTAAATTTTTAGCCCAAAATATCAACTAATTTCCGGCTTTTAGCAATACTCGGACGAAACGTCAAAAATTGTGTTTTTCTGCTTTTCAACTAGTCCTTTCATGTAAAAAAATTATTAAAATCACCTGATCATGTTAAAATAAAATCAGATGAACCCTTTCGTAACTAAAAAAAAGAAAAAATAAATTTTTTTTTCAACTTTTTTTACCCAGAAATTATGTATTTTACAACTCAGAAAGTGTGCATTTAATTTTATTTTCACATTATTAGTATCGTCAGATGATTTTAATAATCATTTTTACATGAAAGGACAAGTTAAAAAGCAGAAAAACACATTTTTTGTCGTTTGGTCCGAATATTGCTAAAAACTGGAAATTAGTTGATATTTTGGGCTAAAAATTTAAGTTAGAGTTTGAACTTTTTGAATCAATTACGAAAATACGAAAAAAAAAAAAAAAAAACGGTAAAAAGTAGTTGTTTTTAGCTACAAAGTCTAAAGCGCCCCCTATCGGCAATTTTTGAAATTTAAGTTCATCAGTTTTTTTTCGAAAAAGTACTCACATTAAGAATAATTTTAGTAAAAAAAGCAAAAGAATCGGCCAATTTTTCCGTCCTTTATAACCATTTGAAATTTTGGACCCTAA
Source organism: Uloborus plumipes (assembly GCA_038373865.1). NCBI lineage: Eukaryota > Metazoa > Arthropoda > Arachnida > Araneae > Uloboridae > Uloborus > Uloborus plumipes. Next base: position 59,225 of record JAXGGA010007936.1, read on the forward strand.
AATTCAGGCCAGGCTGGCTAGAGGTTGCGGCCACCTTTACATAGGCAGCCTTAGTGCACCACGTTCAGAAAAAAATTAGCTTCAATTTGATATATGAGTCATGAGTGTACGCTATGAGTGTAGAAATATTACATTCATGTAACCTGTTTAGGCCAGGCTGCCTATAGGTTTCGGGCCCTTTTACATAGGCGGACGTAGTGCATCACGTTCAGAAAAAAATCAGCTTTGACATATACGTGATGAGGAGGGTTGCCAGACGTCCCGGATTTCAAGGGATAGTTCCGTTTTTTGAAATATTTTCCCGCGTCCCGGAGAACTTTGATACGGGACGGCTAAAGTCCCGTTTTCCGGCTAGAAGCAGCATTTTCAAAACGAAATATTATTTTCAGAAAAAAATGAAGTAAAACAAAAAATGTGAAATAGAGTAATAAGAAAATTGATTGAGTAAAATTTTCCTGTTCTGAAGTACCGTTAGTGTTCTATTCATTTAGAGC